>JAKCPI010006394.1:0-180112 GCA_023213315.1 Euborellia annulipes | reverse complement strand
TAATATTTACAATAAGACTTTTGGGAGTTTAGTACTTTTTACAACTTTTTCAGGGAAAATACTCACATTTCCCTTTATTAGCCTAAAGAGGTGTCGGTAAGCCAATTTGATCAGGAATATGCAAAATAGCGAAATTTTGAAGAAATACGAACGCCACATTAAGCATTAAAAAATGTATTATTACTTACTTTTTTGGGTTTTTCTTTCTCCATTGTAATTTAGATGACAAAAATCTTGCGACTGGCCTATTCTGATTGAGATAACTAGATAAATTAATTAAATAGAGTAAAAAAAAAAGATTAATAATTTTATTGATAATTGTTTATTTTTTTATAAATATTGAACGATAAAGGAGCTAACTTCATATTGAATTATGACTATTCACTGACTATTTAAAAAAAAAACCTTGAGTTTTATATACATAAGAATATCAACTTTTTTAGCCACAATTATTATTTGAACTCTCTATATAGAGCTACTATTAATATTATTATAAAAATTAATATTTTTCTTTCATTTCACTCTTGGCTACTGAGTCCATTTGGGGATTTATCGTCTTTATCGGAAGTTTCCAAATTCTTTGGAGGACCGATGCTCTTTTCATAAGTCAATTGATAAATTTTTTATAAAATTGAAATGAAATTTTATATCACGATCAAAATTAATGTGTTAATCAATTTTGGGGGCCCCATCGTTCCTACGGGGTGCACAGACACGCGCCTTGCTTATGATCCGTCACTGTCCAAGAATATTTTAAAGAAGTTGCAGAATCCCTTGTCCGAGAGCCGCCGGAGGCGCTCGGAGACTTTCGGGTTAATTAAGGTCGGTTCTGTTTTAGATTAAAATATTCATCAGAATATTTTAAAAAGAAGTTGCAGGGATCCCTTGTCAAAGAGCCGCCGGAGGCGCTCGAGACCTTCAGTTAAAGATTTCGGTTCTGTTTTAGATTAAAAAATATTCATCCAGAATATTTTAAAGAACTTGCAGGGATCCCTTGTCCGAGAGCCGCCGAGAGCAACTCAGAAGTTTCGGTTATTTTATTTTTAGAAAAAATTCAAAACAACTAGGGAATTCTCGGCTTTGGGTCGGTTCGGCTCGGTTCGGTTCGGTTCGGCTCGGCTCAGTTCGGTTCGAAACCATCCAGTTAGAAGCGATTCGGTAGCTTTAAAAAAAAAAATTTTCGGGACCGAAGGGCCCGAAAATTTATTTTTAGGAGCTACTGAATAGCTTCTAACTGGATGGTTGAGACTGGAACGAGCCGAATCAAGCCGAGCCAGACCAAACCGAAGTCGACACTAATGACAAAACAACTTCAGGGGTCCCGACCTAATTGTTTCGGTCCTTCGGTTGAAGTTCGGTTTCCTTCGATTAAAAAAAATTTAAAACAACTGAGAATTCTCAGCCTTAGTGACAAAACAAATATGCATTCATGAAATGCTAAGCTATTTTGTCATATTGTATGTGAGAAAGAAACGATCTGTTGATTATACTGAAGATGATTCCATATCACTGGGGTCAAAATATTTACAATAATATAGTATTGGTGCTGGGTAGGCAGCCAGGATTAGAAATAAAACACGAAATTTTATCTCATTCTACTTGTCGACGTTTCGGGTGCTAATCGCCCCCTTCCTCAGGACCTGGTCGACAATTTTTAATTTTAGAAAAATAAAATATACATTGCAAATATACATAAATATTAGAAGTTATTAGAAACTTCTTTTCATTTGCTACTTACTGAGCAGGTGTCAATTATAACAAAACGATGTCATTTGTTGTGATTTAAACATTTTTATTACAATGTGAAATTTTAAGTAGCAAGTATGCTTTCATTCAATACAAGGTGTTGTTGAAGCAAATGTCTCGATTAGAATGAATAGTAGTTATTTCCTTTCTCTTGTCTTATAATAAATTTTCAATTATATAATTAGATCGCTTTTGCTAATTAGTTTATTTTTAAACAAATCTTTCAAATAAAGAATTATTATTTTTTTCTTTTTTTAATATTTCCCCCTCCCCTTTCTTAGTTAAATTAACATTTTTTAATCAAGTTGTTGTAAATGCAACTCAATTTTTGTATGTCCTCTTTATAATTACAATTGTTTGGATGTTTTTTAATTGCGATCATCTCTAAAAAGTTTCTTTTAAAATAATTGCTTTCTTGATATAATATTTGAAAGTTTTCATAGTCAAAATCGTGGTGAATGTCAAGAGCGTGTACTGCAAGGGCTGTAGATCTTTTTTTATTTTTGACTGAGAGTTCATGTTCTCTGATTCGGTCTTTGACGATTCTTTTAGAGCACCCTATATAGCAAGCGTTGCATTTTTCGATGTCGTTGCCCTTGCAGTCAATTTTATAGACGATGCCGGCTTTTTCGGGTGTGGGGATGGCGCTTTTTTGGTTGAAGAAAGATTTCAGAGTGTTGTTCGGCTTTAGAGCTATTTTTATCGTTTCATTTTCTAATATTTTTTTTAATTGATAACTTATTTCAGGGTGGTAGTTTAGGCCGAAGAATAATCTCCCTTGACACTCTAACTTTGGGACTCTCTCACCATTTTGACTATTTCTTTTTAGTGTTGTTATTGTGCTACCACCCTGAAATAAGTTATCAATTAAAAAAAAATATAAATATCTTGTGGGTACGTGGATGGCGACCACGAGCTGCCCGAGCTAGGACAGGCAATCCTTCTGTTATTTCTGTGTCTGTCTCCTCCTTTCTCTTTCATCAGGCGACAGACAATGGGTCGGCTTGTTCTATCTTTCTCGGTCACAAAAACACATGATAGGATTAGAGGGAAAAAAGTTAGGTTCGCCGACCCCGCAATAAGACGAGGACAGAAGAAGAAGAAGAAGAAAATATAATTTTTATCTTTCCTTAAACCTCCGCTGCCCAGTTCCAATCAGTCCGCGGCCCGTGGGTTGGGAACACCTGGGCTATACGAATCTCACCTCATCTGACCTTTTTTTTTTAGTATTCGAACCTCGTTCGAGCATTTTTTTTTTTTTTTTTGTAATTTTTCTCCGGATTTGTGATATAAAATGAATTTATTGTGATATTTCAGAGATCCCGAGTTTCTTTCCCGTTCCAAGCGAGAAAATTAATTCGCTAAAACTAAAAGGGTCAATTGCATAAGACTATATTATTAAACTTTATTTATAATTTACAGATAGTTCACGAGGGCATGTTGAACGTTGGATGCATATTGAGGCCAAATTTATTTATTATTATTTATATAGCCGACGTTTCCGTAGCCTAAACGCCTCCCTTCTTCAGGATTTTCCTATGTTGGGATTGATAACGATTGATGCCGCAAGACGATTTTCCTTTTGATAAGAAATTATGATTGGAAAAACACCAGGCTTTGCCAATCTTTAAATTTAAAATAAAAATGCCCTCGGGCTTAGTGAATGGGTTAGCGTGCTGTATATATGTCCTGTATACCAAGGACACGCGGGTTCGGATCCCAGGCAGTCAGATGATTTTATTTAATCCATTTGGATACCAAATGGCTTAAATAGAAATGCCTGGACCCCCAATAGATAATATAAATAATAACGGTTATCTTAAAAGTCTCAAATGGCCTAAGTTGCCGAAAAGACTGTGTGAATGTGTGTGTGAGTGTGAATGAGAAAAAAAAAAAATAAAATAAAAATAAACCTCTAAATGGCCTCAGTAGTCGAGAGGAAAAAAACAATCTATCTATATATATAATTCACTAATGTCTGTCTGTCTGTCCATCTGTCAAGCTCTATTTGTTCAACTTCCTATTGAAATTTTATATGTTTAATGAGGACCTTCTAGGGATTATAGGAAAATTATTTTCATCCCGAAATTTCCTATAAATTTTTGAATTATTAATTCTTAAAATTACGATTTCTCCCATAGGAAATGTATAGAGAAATATTTATATATCCTTTGCATTTGTGTATTCTATGAAGATAAACAAATCCTCAAGTAGGCACGGGAATGGAATAGAGTAATGATAATTCTTTTTCCACGCCCTCGGGGCTTGGTGTAGAGGTTAGAGTGCTAACCTCATATACCAAACGTCGCGGGTTCGGACCCCAGGCAAGTCCGATGATTTTATTTAAGCCAATTGGATACCAAATGGCTTAAATAAGAATGCCTGGACTCCCAATATGTATATTATTAAATCTTATATGGCATGAGTTGCCAAAAAGACTGTGTGAATGTGTGTGTGAGTGTGAATGAGAAAAAAGTGTGGGTGTTAAAAAAAAAAAAGGCGACCCGCAGGCGGGCCCGAGCCAGCAGACGGGGGGTCCAAGCCCTCCAGCTAGTAAGTTCATAAACAAATTAAAATATTTTTTCCTTTCTTAACGAAGGTACGATCACCCATCCGAAAATCATAAACGCTTTTCAATAAAAGAGAAACTGAACCTATACAATACCAAAAAAAAAATAAATAAATAAATAAACAATTATTCAGGAATTCGCAGTGACTTTGCAGCCAGGAGATTAAATAAAAAAATCTTTTATTTAATTTTTATTCGCCGACGTTTCGGTCGCCAATCACGACATGCAATGAATATTGAGATACTTAAGATCGTGTATATTTGACAATATTTGCCCTGATGAAGGTCGTGATTGGCGACCGAAACGTCGGCGAATAAAAATTAAATAAAAGATTTTTTTATTTAATCTCCTGGCTGCAAAGTCACTGCGAATTCCTGAATAAATTTTCACAGCCATAAAACATCAATAAACAATTAATATAACAAATAGTTAAAATTTATCTTATACTATTTCATTTTTTTTTTTCTATATATATAAAAACATTCATCATCAATCAAGATATTATTAATATTCAGACTTTCATTTTCATACCGGATCTTTAATTCTGCGTGTTTAATTAACATTTTTTATAACGTTTTATTTTTTTTTTTTGTTTTTTATATTCTAGAGCTCTTGTTTTCCAATTTTTGAGGGCAATATATACGTACTCTTTTTACTAAATGCTTCCGGCAATTCATTTCATTCTTTTTTTTTTTTTTTTTTGACTTTCCATAATTGCAATAAAATTAAACGTTCACCGCGCTCTGGATTTTTCCTTTACCTATGCATGCTGCTGCTCATCAGGAAGTAACTTTAACCGCCAAGTGCGATATCCATTCTTTTCCTTCTCTTCTCTCTCTCTTACTCCAGGCGATTAGGTTGTCCAGTTGATTGTCCAGTTAAAGTTGAAGGAAAGTCGTCCTTCTCTTTCCTTTCTTCGTGAATTCAAGTGAAAGTGAATTTTGATTTGCGTTCACCCTTGTTGTTGTTGTGATTGGAATTCATCCGATAGCAACTTATAAATTGATTAGTTTTTTTTTTTTTTTTGTTATGTACCTCATATTAAATATTTATTGAATTTTTTTTTATTTCACCTTTTGAAAAGCATGAAATTAAAAGGAGTTGAAAAAAAAAAGAAATATATATTTTGTGTTGTTCATTTGAGGATATTAGAGAAGAAAAAACCATCCAATTGCTTTTTTTTTTAACCTTTTCGAGGCTACAGAGGCCATTTTGGGGTTAAATTTATTTTTATAAATACAATATACCGATGGACGTTCCACACGCTGATTATTTGGGGTCACCAATCCCGAACTTTCGCCCAATTGCTTTGTCTTCATCTTTTTTTTTTATTCTGGCTAACCGCCATTGGGCTAAAATTGATTACAAAAATACATTTATAAAAAATCTGGTGTGACTGGCGCACAGCACACAACTTTCTCTTACCTTCGGTAATCGAATGTTGTGTACTGTGCTTTCACACCAGATTTTTTGTGTCGACATGTATTTAGTTTCCGACAGTACGGTACATTCGATTTTTTTTTTTTTTAAACATTCACACTTTTTTCTCATTCACACTCACACTCATACACACATTCACACAGTCTTTTCGGCAACTTAGGCCATTTAAGACTTTGACGATAACCGTTGTAATATATATTAAGCTATTGTGGGTTGAGGCATTTCTATTTAAGCCATCTGGTATCCAAATGGCTTAAATAAAATCTTCGGACTGCCTGGGTCCGAACCCGCGACGTTTGGTATAGGAGGTAGGCACGCTACCTACTACGCCACACCCGGGGGCAAGATGTAAAATTTATAAGTATGACAAAATATTTATATTTTGTTACCATGGCAACCATTTCTCCTATCTTTTCTATGGAGAACAAGAATAAAGTGGTCTTCAGAAGATTTCAATCACAAAATGAGAATATACATTTTAAAGAGAATCTAAAAAATAATTGATTTTTGAATTTAAAAAAAAATCGTTGGAGCAAATTTTGAGAAAATCGAAAAAAACTGAAAAAGTGCATCAGTAAAGTACTAGTACTCTTTGGTCGATTTTGGTCAAAACCTTCGTGTCAGGTCCCACGGGGGTGCCTAATTTAAATATAAAATTTCAACCTCCTAACTCTTTTCGTTCTTGAGATATTTTGTTCACAGACACACAGACAGACCATGTCGCGAAAACCACTTTTTTGGATTCAGGGGACCTCAAAACGTGAAGATCCATCAAAATCTCGACATCGAATTTTTGACATGAATCCAATACTTTCTCTCTCTATATATATTAACATATATATAGAGGTAAGAGAAAGTAAAAGAATATACACAAAACAATATAAATACGAAGTTAAAACATTATACAAAAACACAAAGACAAAACAAGATGTCAAAAATTAAACAATATAAAGGCAAAGCTACAAAATTAAGGCAAAAGTTAGCAAGATTGCTAAAACATGAGACTGGAAGATTTAGCGAAATTGAAGATTGCTTTGAATATTGACTCTATGGGCTTAGAGAGTAGGCCTATGTCTATTAATTTAGGGGGATCTCGGAAATTTGGTATTTCTTTGTAACGGTAGCTTGTAATTAGGGCACTTTAGTATAAGATGTTCAGGTGTGGCTGGCGTAGAGGAGCAAGCTTTGTCTTCATCTAAATTTTATTTAATTTTATTTAAAGACATGCATTTTAAAATAAATAATTTAGGAATTGTATACTAGGAATATGAAGGTAAACCAAGTAGTGGATAAGTAAGGGGATGACCCAATAATCATAGAAGAAAATAGAGAAGAGGAAATATATAATTAAGAAGTGGTGGCTGTGATGATAACGTCGAGAGGAAGGTCAAAAAGAAATTATTTTAAATGCTATAACAATGCTAAAAAATTATGCATAGTTAATTATTATAAATTATTTATTTTTATATCGCAGTTTTTCTATTTTATTTTGTAAATTACTCATTGTTACAAAAACTATTTTTATAGCTGAGATGTTATATTAATAAGAGGGTAAAAATAAGAGATGCAGCTAAGGTTATTTCTTTATTCGTTTAATTCACACAGCTGACATTTCGGTTCCGTGTTTAAACCATCCTCAGGTTCAAACAAGGACCGAAACGTCAGCTGTGTGAATTAAACGAATAATCTCTCATTTTTACCCTCTTATTAAATTACCCATATTTTGTAAAAAAAAAAAAAAAAACTATTTATTTTGCAGACCCGTGTTATTAATAATAGGGCTGGAACTGAAAGTAAATCAAGATTGTTTTAATATAAAAAAAAAAAAAAAAAACACCGAAAAACAAATTCAATTAAAAGTTAATAAGAAAGAAATAAGCGTGAAGTTTAATTATTATTTTTTTTATTAAACAACTCAATCTATTTTAAATAAAATATAATCATCGACGAAAGAAAGGAGATGTTGTTAAATAATATCATATTTCAATAAGAACCTGTTTTTGTTTTTAAGGTCAACCAACTGCAAGGTGTTTACCTTATCTAACAAGAGAGGTTATATTCCTAGTGTAGGTCATTTTTTCTTCCATCCACCTTCTTATTGAATACATTAATCTGATTTAGATAGTTAATTTAACAAGGGAATGAAAGGTAGAGAGGGAATTTCTCGCCTTCACATCCTATTGTATGAATCCTTGTTACTTGCATTTTCTGCTCTAATTATTTCCCTTTACTTATATTATATTACTATCTATACATCTTGCAGCCTATTTGAGATATTTTTAATGTGAATAGGGATGAAACGATACCACTGAGGTATCGATACTTTTACTCGATACCGGTATCGGCCGCAAAGTATCGAGTACCTACTCGGTATCGATTGAAAAGTATCGATACTTACTCGTATCGGTCAATTTTTTCGTACAATTAAAGATAAACAAAAAGAGCAGTAAGTACTGTTATTATCAAGATTCCCAGGAACTTTGCAGTCAGGAGATTAAATAAAAATCTTTTATTTAATTTCTATTTGCCGATATTTCGGTCGCCAATCATGACCTTCTTCATCGGAGATTTCCGAGTAGCAAGGATGTGATAATATCAAAATAAAAAGAAAATGTATATAATTTATTAAAATAATTAAGATCGTGTATAATTGACAATATTTCCCTGATGAAGGTCGTGATTGACGACCGAAACATCGGCAAAAATAAATTAAATAAAAGATTATTTTAATTTAATCTCCACAGCAATAAAAAATAAAGTTCTTAAAAAAAAAAAAAAAAAAAAAAAAAAAAAAACGACGACTAAGAAAAAAGTTCAGTTTTAGAGGTACTACCCAAAAAATAATAATTTTTCAAGGTGTTTCCCTGTTAAACACTCCTATAATAAAAATTAAAATACAGTGGTACAAACCAGTTCATTTATTTCTATTGTGAATAAGAACAAATGGACGTAAATGTTCTTCCGACCTAACTAATCAGCGCGTACCTGGACCGAGTATCGATACGAGTATTTTTGACCGATACTTACTTGGTACTCGATTCCAAAGTATCGATTCCAAAAGTACTTGGTATCGAAAGAAAAGTATCGAGTATGTACTTGTATTTACTCGTATCGTTTCATCCCTAAATGTGAATGAATGAATTCAACAAAATGGTGAAATTGTTTCAAATTTTGAATATAAGAGATTTTCGATTATCAATTTCAAATATACAATAATAAAAAAAACTTTTATTTAAATTGAACTAAAAAGAGATTTTGTTATTGGTTTGTTATTGTATTCATATTGCTAAGTTGTTCAATAGCAAAGTTAAGTATAAGTGAAAGAAATAACTATTTTTGCAAAAAAAAAAAAATTATGATCAAAAGTTTATTGAACTCAAAATCATCGTTAATGAATGCCAGCCAATTAGATCAACAGTTGAGAACAGGAAATGGTCAAAGAATACCAACTTTTATTTGAAGCATCAAATAATAGATGCAATTAAACTAAAAAAAAAAAAAAGATGATTTTTTTTTTTTTATTGAAATTCATAGAATAATAAAAAACACTCTTTGAATATAAATATAAATCATTATCATGGTCATTGATTAAAACTTGCAAATTTCCCTAATTGCTAATTATTAAATTGATGAATTTTTCAAAAGAGAAATTTATATGGAAATTGGAAGTGAATTGGTAGAGTGAGAGAATCTATTTTTAAGCCTCGTTTACGCTACGTCTTGCTTATCAATTCATTTTATTCAATTCAATTGTATGGGGATCTGAAAATTAGAATTAAATTAGATTTTTAGATCATCATCATTTAATCTAAAATACAAAAAAAAAAAAAATAATAATAAATGACTTTAAAATGAACATCAAAAATTTCTTTTATTAAATTATATTTCAATTTTAATGGAATGAATTGCTATCGGGCTTGGCGTAGTTGGTAGCGCGCCTGCCTTCTATACCAAGGGTCGAGTGTTCGGATCCCAGGCAGTCAGATGATTTTATTTAATCCACATGGATACATACCAAAGAATGCCTGGACCCTATATATATTTTCATCAGGGGCGTAGCGAAGAGATTTTTCAGGGGGGAGAAGGCCAAAAATGCCAACTAAAGGCAAGATTTTTTTCAAATGAAAGATTCCTCATATAATTACAATCAATGAAAAACTTTGTCGAGTAGTACAGGACTCTTACCGACTAAAACTCTTGTATTGTCTTGAGTAATTTACCGGGGTGTTTTAAGCAATTCCTGGGTTTTTATATAGGATACCCTAATTCCAAAAATACCATGTTTTGCTCCATCAAATTTAGTTTTAGAGATTTAAAGAAAATTAAATTTTAATAGAAAATGAGCTCTAGAGCGACTCTTATTTGGAATTTTCTGACTTTACCCCTTAAAAAAAATACAGTAGAACCTCGCTTAGGGAGCACCTCTTATAACGAGCAATTCGCATAACTAGTAAAAAATTAATATAACTAGTAAAAAAAATTGTAAAAACATGACTTGCTTAACGAGTGACGTTTCGCATAACGAGTGGAGAGGAGAGAGAAAGTCCCGGATTGTGCTCATGTTACTTACATCAGTCAGAGTCATGATGGAGACAGCTCTATGGGGAGAATGTTATTGTTTCGCATAACGAGTGTTTCGCTTTACTAGTATGATTCTGGAACGAATTATGCTCGTTAAGCGAGGTTCCACTGTACATAGAAATATAAAGTTTTAGCCTAATTGGAGGCGATTTAGTGGTGCAAAACATGGCTTAAATTTTAGAAAAATCGAATTTTTTCAGTTTTTTCAACTTAGGACACCCTTAATAAATAACTTTTAGCCGTGTTTTGCACCACTAAGCCACCTCCGCAGTGCCTGATTTACACAACTAGAGGCCCTAGGCCAAATTACCTGTGCGGCCCCCTTCCTAACGGGGGGGGGGCGTCCGGAAAATTTTTTAATACTAGGTACCACGAGAATGATTTTAACGCTATTTCAGCCCTTAAAATGTGATGAAATTTGCTATGCTATAATTTACGAAGTGTAGCCCTGCCCATGAAGTGTAGTAGAGAAGTCGAACCGTGAAAAATATATTTTCTTTGAATATATAATTAAAAAAAAAAAAAAAAAAAAAAAAAAAATACTGGCGTTTGCGGCTCCCTCTAGCCTGCGGCCCTAGGGCGCGGCCTAGTCGGCCTAGTGGTAAATCCGGCACTGCACCTCCGATTGGGCTCAAACTTTACAGTATAGACCTCTATTTCTATGTATTTTAACTATTTGCATATTTTTAAGGGGTAACGACTTAAAAAAAAATCTAGAAAATTCAAAATAAGAGTCGCTTTTGAGCAGATTATTTATTAAAATTTAATTTTCTCTATACCTCTAAAACTAGAGCTGATGGCGCAAAATTGATGGCATTTTTGGAATTAGCGCTACCACATACCCAGGAATAGCCCTAAATTTCAATGCAACAAAAAAAAACTTTTTGTTGGCCTGTATATAATTTATATTTCTATCAAAAACATTGTTTAATTGGAATTCCTTTTTTTTTACAATTATAGTAAATAAAGAAAATTATTCCATTTCCAATAACAAATGAACGACTGAAGTTTCTTTTATTTGTTCAAATATTTTATTTTTCCCTTTAAAATAATCCTAATGATTTTTACTAAGTGTTTGCATTATATATTAAATTTATATTCAGTAAAAAGAAAATAAATTTATTTATTTGAAAATTAAAAAAAATTTTTTTTTTAATAGATGAAAATATAAAAAAAGAAAATTTAATTTTTTTTTTTTTTTAATTAAAATATAAATTTATTTCTGTCAAATAAACTTTATTTTTCCAACTGGTCTTGATTTTGCCAACTCGATCCGACCTGGGGGGAGACTCCCCCCATCCCCCCTTGGCTACGCCCCTGATTTTCATAATAATGATTATCGTTTAAAGTCTTATATGGCCTAAGTTGCCGAAAAGACTGTGTGAATGGATAAAAGTGTGAGTGTTAAAAAAAACAAATCATTGTGTGGTTTTATGAAACCACGATGCAAGTGAAACTTTTTTTCGGATCGTAGGCGTTTAACTGAAAATTTTCAGAAAATTATTCAATCAAGGGTATTAAAATCGCGTTTATAATCTTAACTTAATAAATGGAAAATGGGAAATCAATAGACGCATGTTAAAAACTGAGAATAATATTGAAGATTTGAATCATTTAAAATTATTTTAAAAATTATATTTTATCAATTTGAAAAATTGAATAATTAAATCTCACAATTATTTTTTTATAATTCGTCATATATATTATAGTAAATTTCACCTTTCCTATTTTTGTCGTCATGGCTTGTGACGTCATAGCTTGGACCATCACGGCCTTTGACGTCACGGCTTGTTACGCGACATGCTGATAGAAGAGCAAAAAAATTTGAGGGGATAAAATTAAAAATGGAATGAATTTAAAAGAGTTTTACAATATATTGAAATATTGTCATACAAAGGAATGTCATAACACTTGGTTAAAAGGTGACGTCATATTAAGGAGTCATTTTTATTTTTTTTTGGGACTTTTTGTAGTGAAGTCGCGTTACCAATTCTGATTTAACAACAGGTAGTCTTCTGAACTTAAAAAAGTAACAAATCATAGATAAAACTGCTCTACAGTTAAATACTCATTTAAATATTCTTACCATTCATTATTAAAATATTTGATTCCTTTTTAATTATAAGACGTGTAACATTCCTGTTGTTGACTCTGGATCTCCAATCTTTGTTTTGATTGAGTTACACTATAATCATGTCGTAGTCCACTTCGGTCACTTAACAGAGGACTACGCCCCTGGACCTCCTTGCTTGCCTTCGGCGAGCATATACATAAAATTTATTCTTGTTCACTGTTTGGAAATTTTTAAATATCCCTCTCTGAATTAAAGTTTTAAATTTCTCTTACTAACTGAACTTTTCTCTGGCCAATCAAAGCCCTGACAGGCGTATACACACTACACACGGGAAGTCAGTGGCTAGCGCTTTATATATAGTAATGATTATCAATTAATTCAAAGGAAATTGTATGCAAATTTTGCATCTCCAATTTCCTTGTCAGTGAAATCTCAATCTGGCTATAGAAGTCAGAATTGATAACATATTAATAATGTAAATTAAGTTGTATGCTGGGATTGGAATATAACCAGCAAGTACTTACTTGCCGAACGCTCTAGGCATTACAATATTATCATATATGACAGGGACGGGGACACCTTAAAAACTTTCATTGGCACTGAAGATGGTTACCGAAACGTCTGCTTAGAATAAAAGTGTAAAGGTGTTCGACAAACGCTGGTTTTATTTCTCCCCACTCCAATCTCACATATTAATAATTTTGGTATTGGAGAGAGGTTCAAAGTGGCTCCTTATCAGTGGCGGATCCAGAGGAGTTTTTCGGGGGTAATCTGGTGTGACTGGTCGCACAGCACCCAATTTTTTTTTATTATCAGTAATTTAAAGGTGCATTCTGTAGTTGTTTACCAGATTATATCTACAAATCAAATTTTTAAGTATTAGTTTTTTAAATTTTATATTGGCGTAGAGGTTAGCGTGCTAACCTCATATACCAAACGTCGCGGGTTCGGACCCCAGGCAGTCCGATGATTTTATTTAAGCCAATTGGATACCAAATGGCTTAAATAAGAATGCCTGGACCCCATATATGTATATTAATCTCTATAACGGATATCGTAAAAGTCTTAAATGGCCTAAGATGCCGAAAAGACTGTGTGAATGTGTGTGTGAGTGTGAGTGTGAATGAGAAAAAAGTGTGAATGTTTAAAAAAAAAAAAAAAAAAAAAAATTTATATTAAAAAGAAAGTAATACATTTATTTTCCACAAAAAAATATTTTTCCCAAATCTCGGGGGAAGGGGGTGGTAATTATCCCCTTTACCCCCTCTTGTATCCGCCCTTGCTCCTTATAAGCATATTCTTATTCCCTTAACCATTATGCACCCACATTCCCAAGTATTTTATGTGAATTTATCCCATATTTTGATTACTGAGATCAGACAAGGTAAAATGGTTCTAGATAGGTTCACCTTAATATCTTTAGGAATCATCTATAATCAATATTCCTAAAATACGTTATTATTGAATAAAGAATCCCACATAACAGTTATTAAAACATTTTATTTAAAAGAAAGATTCATTTAAATCCCATCTCTATTTCCTATGTCATCAAAGTCTTGAGGAAATAAATTTAATTAGAATTTTGTATGTAGTCCATTCACTCACTCCACTCTCTAATGAAATAATTTGTTTTTGATCTTGATATTAAAAAGTAAGAGCTTGTTGAGTGGTCAGGCAAGATCAGTTTTTTTTTTTGTTGTTTTCAAAGAAAATCGCGAACACTACATTCCATCCGTCCTTTTTGCATGCCACTTTGCTTCGTCATATTTTTAAAAGCGTTTCGATAATTCTTTTTTTAACAAAGTGATAGTTGAAAACGAAACGCTCAAGTGACCATAAAAAATTTAAAAGAAGACATTAAATAAAAAAAAAAAAAAATCATGTCAAATCTAAGATAATATCACATTCTAAGAATGTTATATTTTAAATCAACGAGGCGAGAAAAAAAAAATCTGGTGTGACTGGCGCACAGCACACAACTTTCTCTTACCTTCGGTATTCGAAAGTTGTGTTCTGTGCTTGTCACACCAGATTTTTCGTGTCGACATGTATTTAGTTTCCGACAGTAGGGTACAATTGAATTCAAGATGTAAAATGTATAAGTATGGGAAAATATTTATATTTTGTTACCATGGCAACCATTTCTCCTATCTTCCCTATGAAATACAAGAGTAAAGTGGTCTTCAAACAATTTTAAGAGCAAAATCAGAATATACATTTGAAAGAGCACCTAAAAAATAAATGAATTTTGAATTTTAATCAAAATCGTTAGGGCGAATTTTGAGAAAATCGAAAAAAACTGAAAAAGTACATCAGTAAAGTACTAGTACTCTTTGGTCGATTTTGATTAAAAGCTTATTTTCACGCCCTAGGAGAGGGCCTAACTTAAATATAAAATTTCAATCTCCTAGCTCAATTCCTTCATGCTTAAAATTGAACACACACAGACACACAGACACACGGACACACAGACACACACACAGACAGACAGACCATGTCGCGAAAACCACTTTTTTGGATTCAGGGGACCTCAAAACGTGTATATCCATCAAAATCTCGACATCGAATTTTTGACATGAATCCAATACTTTCTCTCTATATATATATTACATATATACATAGGTAAGAGAAAGTAAAAATAGATGAAAGCTTTTTTTTTAATGTATAATAAGTTTATTTTTGACAAGTGTGTGAGTGTTTTTTATTGGCGAGGCCAAACGCCCGGGAATTGAACTCAGGATCTCCAGCCTTTCAGGGTATCGGTGTGCTGTCCATTACACCAGGCCACCGGACTCTCAAAATACACCAATAAAACTCATTTCCACTTATATGCGAGCTAACCGTGCAAGTTACTAACAAAATGAGAAACATTAAAGAAAAATTTCTCACTTGTCCGCCTAATAAGTCGAATAAGTTGGAAAAAGAAAAGAAACACAACGTTAACTCGTTAAAAATTAACGTGTTTTCTTCTTTTTTTTTTTTTAATGCAACTACTTTAATGACTAGAGGTGACTTCCCCTGGTGTACTTTTATTTGGCAAGTATTTCGAAGACAAACAGCAATATCTTAAGTGCGGCTAACTTTGTGTAAAAATTAAGAATGTTACTAAGGTCATAAGTTACATATTAGATCAGTCTTACTGTTAGATGAGTTTACAATATCAAATATAAATGGATGTTTTTGGCAGAGATGTTCTGCTCTTTGTGTAAGAAGTCTAAAGTAGCTTCTAATGTGCAAGGGCGGATCCAGAGGTGTTTCTCGGGGGGGGGGGGGGTAATCTGGTGTGACTGGTTGCAAAACACACAATTCTTTCTTAATTTCGGTAATTTAAAGGCGCATTCTGTACTTGTTTGCCATAATATAAATACAAATCAAATTTTTAAGTATTAATATTTAAAATTTTACATTAAAAAAAAAGTATTTTTTTTTACCTCCACTTATGAACTTACAAATAAAACATTATAGTAGAGCCTTTTTTGAAAATGATGGAATTTTTTCAATCAATGCTCAAATAGACTGTTCATTAGCCAGTCAATATATCGTTTAAGATATCAAATTTGCGAGATTGGCAAAATTGCACCCCCTGGAGCCGAACCAGGACCTCCAAGCTTTCATAATTATCTAGCCACAGATTATTGGACAGCTCCAAGTTAGAATTTCTTTATGAGTTTAATGCCATCTATGAATTTGGTACACAACTAAACAGTACTAGGAAAAAAAAAAATTGATTCTCTAGGGCAGCGTTTTCCAACCTTTTGAAGTCCACGGCACCCCAAAGGTGCTTTGGAAATAACATCCTTCCTATTTTTTTCCCCCTAGCAAAACGAAATTTTTTCTGCTCTCCGGAAAATTTTTTCCCCTCACGTGAAATTCATTTTACCTTTTTTTAGGGACACGAAATTTTTGCCGCCCTAGCAAAAAATATTTCCTGGCCTGCCAAAAATTTTTCCTTTGTTTTTTCCGCCTCTTTATTTTTATTTTCTAAATATCTTGCGGCACCCCTTAGGCATTCTCGCGGCACCCCGGTTGGGAATCACTGCTCTAGGGGTTTGAACTTGAGTCCTATGTTTCTCTATATATGTGAACTTGAAATTTGAACCACCTCGTACACATTCCATATTAAGAAATATGTTCCTTTTAAAGCTACTTAATTAGCACTTTGCACAGTAGAGCCATCTGAAGTAATAGTTCATAAAAACTTGTGAAATTATTCCCCGAAGAGCTGTCCACCCCCTGGGACTACCCATATCCTAGTGCGCCGGCCCAATAAGCACATCTCACATCCTCCTATTAAACTAATTTCATTGACTAGAGAAAGATCTTAAAAACTGCATGCCATCTATCAAGCAAGATTGGAACTGCGTCACAATTCTAGACGCCTGCTAGGGCGTTCTAAATAACCTTTAATAAATTGCGAATGGAAACAATTTTAACACTAAAAATGTTTACATTTTGAGTCTTATAATCCTAAAAATTCTAAGGTAAACATAACATAAAATATTTTTTTTTTTTTTTTAATATAAACTTCGTTTTAATTTCAAATTTTCTAATTTGTAAAAGGAAATTATTCATCTTTTTTAGTCATGAAAAATAAAAGAAGAGAAGCAGCAGCAGTGTTCAATGTCATTTTATTTAATCTCCTAAAATAACATTTGCTATTCAAATTCGAGTGCAAAAGAGGAGGGGGGAGGGGTGGGGGGGTTTAGGATTCTTCTCTTGTTGACTTTTAATATATTAATTTCCTATCCTTTTCTATTATATCAATTGAATTAAATGAAATAAAATATATCTCTAGAGAGAAATCAAAGACAATCTTATCTTTTATAGGGATTAATTTCCTGGGGAAAGGAGTTTTCTTTTTCTTTGTCTTTTATTTCATTTTTTTCTTTTTTATCATTGAAAATTCAAAAAACTTATTTTTTTTTTTTTGCTACAAATCAAACAAATCGAGAGATGGGATATAAGAGTGGAACAATTTTTTGTTCTTTTGATTTATTCGATCATAGAGGTAACCTTATATCCTTTAGGAGAATTCACAAATATTTTATTTGGTTGAAAAAAAAAAAAAACTAAATTGCATTTATGTATGTATAAGGTGCATAAATTAGTTCATTTTTTTTTTTAAATAAATAAATAAATAAATTTATTACGACCCGCCCTCGGTGGCTAGGTCCAACAAACACAAAACAAATTTTAATACAATAACAACAAATACAACAAAAACAAAACAAACGAAAAAAAAATAGAAATGTAGGCCTATGTCCATTAACAAGCCAAGGGCGGATACAAGGGGGAGTAAAGGGGGTAATTACCCCCTCCCTGAGATTTGAGAAAAATATTTTTTTTTGGGAAAAAATTTGTTTTTAATATAAAATTTTAAAAATTAATACTCAAAAATTTGATTTGTATATAAATTCTGGTAAACAACTACAGAATGCACCTTTAAATTACCGATAATAAGAAAAAATTGTGTGCTGTGCGACCAATCACACCAGATTACCCCCTCCGAGAAACTCCTCTGGATCCGCCACTGTAACAAACTACATGTTCATGCATTTACATCGAGAGAAATAAAAAAAAAAAACAACTATCAAAAATTCGCGTAAGTAGGCAACCTAAATAACAAATCTACAACTTGCTTCAAAATTAGCAAATAGTCCAAATTAGAAGAAAATTAATATTTTCTGTTTTTTATTTCATTTTATTTCTTTATTTTTCCATAGGATTCCGGAGAATATTGGAATTGTGGTATAAAAATTTTTTTTTTCGCGGAACCAAAGTTTTCCGGACACAAAAATTTTTGCCGCCCGCGGAACATTCCCTCTTTTGCGGAACCAAAAATTTTTCCCCGGTCGTAAAAGTTTTGTACCTTTTTTTTTTTTTTTAGAAAAGCTAAATTTTTGCCACCCGTGGAACCTAAATTCCCGTGCTACGGGGCCGAGCAAACATTTCGGGGGGGGGGGCCGGGCCCCTCGGTCCCTCCCTTATATACGCCCCTGCCCTCACTGTACAGTGAGCGCCGCAATTAAGTCCCCACCTGATAGCTAGAGCCTTAGTATATGGTATAGCGAAATAATTTTAATGACTGAAAAGGTAAAACGTAAAATCTGGTACAGATGATTTTATTTCACCTTTTCAAACTTACAATTATTTCACCATTTACCATATACTATACCAGATATTTAAAACTCAAGCTATCAGGTGGGGACTTAATTGTGGCGCTTACTGTACAATTGCTGACTTCTCACGATATGTATCTTTTATAATGATCTTAAATTAGGTAAACTAAATTAGAATTCAAATCTAAATACTAAATAATACTAAATTAAATTAGGTAAACTAAAACATAGTTTGACGAGGATGGCATATTAATATTTTTTTGAATATACAGTATATATATTTTCTTTAAAAATTGAATTGTCGCCACCAGCTAAATTGTTAACGACAATTGTATGACTTGAATTGTTCATGAGTTGAAATAAAAAAAAAAAAACACCTTTTTATTTATTATTGAGGTCAAGTGCTGCATTTTATTAAATTGGTACACACGATATCTAAAACGCAATGTTATCAAAAAAAAAAAAAAAAAAAAAAAACATCCAAGTTTGTTGCTGAGTGTTTTTAAATTATCTTAATAGCATAAAATTATCTGTTATTATTTTAATGGTAATTTTAAAATATATATATTATCGATATAAATAATAGCGCATTTTGTTTCGCTGTATGAAAGAAAAGGCGCTGTTAAAATTGATTTGAGATACCTGATATCTGGTAAAAACTTAACAAGGATATATAGATCTATATTTCAATTTTCGTCACATTTGGGTTTACCTTATTATTTGTTTAAAAGAAAATCGTTAAATAGTAGTGTCATATTATTATTTTAGAATTTGACACTACGGAACTGAAGTTCTTTGAAATTATGAACTATCAAAGAAATTTGAGATGTTTACAACTTCCTAAATAAAATGATCCATTCTATTGAATTATTAATTAATTTGGGAGAAGAAGTGAAATCCGATCTGTGAAAGGGATCAAACCGGTGGATTTATATTAAGCCTATATATTATTTTCAAACAAGAAAAGGACAAACAAAAAATACTGGTGTGAGTGGTCGTACAGCACACCTTACCTTCGGTATTCGAAAGTTGTGTTCTGTGCTTGTCACACCAGATTTTTTTGTGTCGAGATATATTTATTTTCCGACAGTACGGTACATTTAAATTTATAAAACAATTTGTTTATTTCTATTTTTGTTTGGGGCCGTAGTTTGCGAGTTGTACGCAATTTAAGATGCAGAGTTTTTATTTTTTATAACATAATCTTATTTGGGGCTCAAGAAACGGCGAGACGAGGGGGAAGTGGCGCCTCCACCTCCCCTCCAGGCATTGTCGCCGGCGTTATTTCTTGGAAATAACTAATAAAAACATTCTATTATCTCCATCGCAAATCTATCGACTAAATAAAGTGATTCATTTGATCTAGAGAGAATGATTTCACTTGTTGTTAAGTAACAATAAATAATGATCTCTCGTGGATGAGAGAGAGACAAATAAATAATAGTAAAAAACGTTTAGTATTTATTCTTTACTATTTTATGGCACTATAAATTATTTTCTTTTCAAATCCCGTAGATCTCACTCTATTTCTAAAAAATCTGGTGTGATGGTCGCACCAGATTTTTTGTCTGGAGATATATTTAGTTTCAGACGATATATTAGAATTTATAAACATGAGAAAATATATATGAAAGATAAAATACACTAGGTTATGTGTTTCAAGGTTTTTTTTTATTTATTAATTAAAATTAATACTTAATAATACTCAAGTATTAATTTTAATTAATAAATAAAAAATAAAAAAAAACCTTGAAACACATAACCTAGTGTATTTAACATTCAATATACATAATGTTTCAACTTGAGCCTACGGTAGAAAGTTTAAACCTAATGAGAAAATATTTTTATTTTTTTTACCAAGGCAACCATTTCTCCTATCTTTCCTATGAAGTACAAGAGTAAAGTGGTCTTCAGAAAATTTCAATGACAAAATGAGAATATACATTTTAAAGAGCATCTAAAAAATAATTGATTTTTGAATTTTAATCAAAATCGTTGGAGCGAATTTTGAGAAAATCGAAAAAAAAAACTGAAAAAGTACATCAGTAAAGTACAGTGAGTGGCAATATTAAGTCCCACCCATGCGTTTTTCCACTTGTGATTATTCCATTGTTTTTGAAAAAAATATATATATATTTTTTTAGACGAAACTTTCATTGTTCAAACTAAGAAAATTTCCAAATAAGATTTTCATTTTCTTTTATAAAAACAATGAAATAATCACAAGTAGAAAACGCATAGGTGGGACTTAATATTGTCCCTCACAGTACTTTTCAAGCCATAGTTTCTCCTCCTACCTCAATTCCTTCATGCTTTAAATTGAACATAGACACACCCCACATAGCACAAAATATTGCTGGAATGTTGCAGGAATATTATTTCAAAACATTCGAAATATTGCACAAAATATTCCTGCAGGATTCCAGCAACATTCCTATGTCCGCGTTTTTTTTATTCAGGGAATATTGTCACAATATTGAATTACAATATTGCCAGAATATTGCACAGCAATGTTGCCAACATATTGCGATGTAATGTTGCCATAATATTGCGACACAATATTGCATGCACTATTCCTTCAACATTCCAGCAACATTCCTATGTCCGCGTTTTTTTATTCAGGGAATATTGCCAAAATATTACAATACAATATAGCCATAATATTCCATTTCATACTATGTTCCCAGTAAATTGAGATGCAATGCATATATGCATTGTACGCATGTGGTGATATAATATATATATATGTAATATAATAAATTCACGACATGCGTGCAATGCATATATGCATTGGATCTCAATATACTGTGGACATTGTATGAAATGGAATATTATGGCTATATTGTATTGTAATATTTTGGCAATATTCAATTTATTTAATGTGTTAAGATTAAAGTTAAAATAGTTGCACGAAAGTAAAAATCATCAACTTTTTTTTATTTCACTTTAACGTTACAGCAAAAACAAAGCGTCCCCAGCTGTGTATTTTTTGATGTGTCAACTATTCCCTCTCTTCATTGAGCTTGCCATTTGTTTATATGTACATCTTGTAGACGGACTGATGATGAGACATTAAAAATATCTCGAAACGTCTCCGGAGTCGAGAAGCATATAAAGGCTTTTTATTTGGCTGAACCTGCCCTGTCGAAATCAAATTATAACAAAATTTTTTTTTGTAATATTATAGAAATAATCCAGCTAATATTTTTTTGCAATATTTCAAATAAAATATTGCTGGAATATTATTATAATAATGTAAAAAATTTTGTTATAATCCGATTCAAAATTTCTTTGCAATGTTACAATAATATACCAGTAATATTTTTTTGGAATGTTGCAAATAAAATATTGCTGGAATATTATCACAATATTTCAAAAAAATTTGTTGAACCGAATATTGAAAATTTTTTTTCAATATTACAATAATATTTCACCAATATTATATTTGCAATATTGCAAAAAAATATTGCTGGATTATTTCTATAATATTACAAAATATTTTAGGAAAATTTGTTCTAAAAATTTTTTTTAAATATTATAATAATATTTCAGCAATATTTTATTTGCAACATTCCAAAAAAATATTGCTGCAATATTGCTACAATGTTGTAAGATAGAAAGATTCCTGCAACATTCCAGCAATATTTTGTGCTCTGTGGGACCCACAGACAGACCATGTCTCGAAAAACACTTTTTTGGATTCAGGGGAAATCAAAACGTGTATATCCATCAAAATCTCTACATCGAATTTTGATATGAACCCAATACCTTCTCTTTCTATATCTATATTACCACTTCCCTGTATCCGTTTTCAGTCGATTGAAGACATAAAGGATTATTTCGTCGTCTGTTGGCAGATGTGTATTATTTCGGAACGGAGACCTTCTTTGTTTGGATAAATAATAAATTTATTGACTAATTTTTGGTTTTTTATTTTTTTTTTTGACAGAGTGTATAAACAGAAATGTATTATAGGAAGATCTTGGGAGCTTGTTCCTCTTCGTTTAGTTGAAAAAAATAAAAATAAAAAATAAATCCGATATTTCAAATAAAAAAAAAAAAGCTTTGATCCTCTTCACTTGTTAGAATAAAAGTTTTCCTTTTATATAACAACTATAATAATATTAAATTGTCATTTTTATATTATAAAAAAAAAAAAAAAAAAACTTTTGACTGAGTTAAATCATTAAAATTTTAGCTTTGACCCAGATTTTTTTAACTTTTCAAACTTTTTTAAATCATATTATTTGTATAATAATAAATAAATTGAGAAGAATTGATATTAAATAAATAAATTTTACAATTGGAAGATTTTCGCTGGATCAGATGTAGTTTTTATTCTCCAGTCCTTTTCTTAAATAAATGTATTTCGGCCTGCTTAGAGGCTCCAGTCCTCGGTGGCTAGGTCCAACAAACGCAATACAAATTTAAATACTGTACTATAACAAATACACCCTACAACAAAAGCAAAAGAAAATAGAAATGTATGCCGATTATTTATTATTTTATTGGTTAGAACGGGGAATGAGCCATTGACTTTTTGAAAACATAATTATTCAGCTCTTTATCAGATGAACGTAGAAATCATTCCTACTAAATTTTGAAATTTATTATTACTAGACTGCCTAAGAAAAATAAATTTGAACTCGAATTCTTCTATTTCCACATCAATATAAAATTTCATTTGAAGGAGGTATATAGCTGAGTGTTGATAATCAAATAGGAAGAATAAATGAAGTTATATTTCAATTTATTAATAAACCAGGGCCGACGTTTCGGTCACATATGGGATCATCTTCAGGGCCAGGTTAATGTCTGAAAATACATATAATCCTCGCCAAGTTATATTGGGCATACACAATTGCATGTGGCTCAATCATGACGAGAGAGTGGAAAAAAAAGTCGGTAAAATGCCTGTTTTTGGCAAAAAAGTCGCTGTCATTTTGAACAAATGAGAAAGTAAAAGAAATAGAGAGCACATCTCTCGATAACCGAAATATGGCAGAGTTATTTAAAATTTAATTAAATAAATAAAAAAATTTAATTTCATTAGTACAAAAGTAAAAATCTGGAGTGACTGGTCGCACAGGATACAACTTTTTTCTACATTCGGTAATTGAAAGTGTTTTGTGCCTCACATCAGTTTTTTTTTTTTTTTTTTTTTTTTGTCGACATAAATTTAGTTTCCGCCAATATATTAGAATTAAAGATGTAAAACATCAAAAGTCGGTCATAAAAGTCGCTTTTTTCAAAAAAAGTCTCTGAGAGGCAAAAAAAGTCGCTAAAGTCGTTTTTGAAAATCTCAAAAAACGTTTCTTTTTGTGAGATCAGTGGAGATATCTAAGAAAATCTGGAAAAGTCTCAAAATTGACAAAAGTCGAAAGACTTTTTTCCGCTCTCTAATCATGACAATGCCTCAAATATACCATGAGAGTGAATGAAAAAATAAAATTTCAATAAATGAAAATTTTAATATTATATCAATAAAAGATCATTTTAGATTATTTACTATTCTTTCTATATTTTTATTGAATTTATTTTTTAATTATTCAATTTCTCCCACTTAGAGTCAAGGTCGTTCGCACTCTACGTGCCAAGTCATTAATTCTAAAAGGTATAATAATAATAATAACGTCGATAAAATCACTGATTGTTTTTTTTGAAATGTGTTCTTAATCTTTTTTTTTGTTTTGTCCCTTCCTTTTCAGATGTTACTCTTGATTATTACTTCCGTTACCCTTCACTTTTATTAGCGGCAAAGAATAAACAAAATCTTGTTTTTATAAAAAAAAATCTTCGTTATTATTCCTACTACTGATACTTTTAATCACTGGCACACCAAAATTCCCTATAGCTGATCTCTAGTATAAATCCAGGATGTAGGAATATATACCCCGCAAGTCTACTTCCTATTGCGGGGGGTAGGCAATTCAATTCAATGAAAAGATGACTATATTCTTTTTTTTTTTGTGAAAATTTATTATTCCGACGACCAGCTAGCGCTAACCTGGTTTCGGCCATAGAGGGCCTGTGAAAACTAATTTTAATCATAAAAAATTAAAGGCTTTTTTATTTTTGGAACATCCGAATATTCTAGGGATGTCTTTTTTCAAATCCAGTCTTCAAATTAATCAAGAGATTGTCATACAAATTAATAAAAACGGATTCTAAAATCTTTTTTCTATCTCAAATTACAGGATCTTCACTTTATCATAATCGAATTCATGTTTTTCTTCTAAGGAAGGAGGCAGTGCTGATTTTGGAAGCGCCTGCAACAGAATAGAAACGCTCCTGAGTCCAAGGGCGGGATACAGAAGGGGGGTTACCCGCGCCCCCCCTCCGAGATCTGAAAGAAAAATTTTTTTCAAAAAAAAAATTATTTATGCAACCACTTTCAAACATTAATACTTAGAAATTTGATTTGTATTTATATTCTGGCAAACAAGTACAGAATGGGCCTTTACAACTACCGAAATTAAGAAAAAATTGTGGGCTGGGGGAGGGGTCACCCAGATTACCCCCCCAAACCCTCTGGAGGGGCCCTGGGCTCAGCCTCTATTTTATATATATATCACCATATATATAAGCCCGGGAGGGAGGGGGAGGGTTACTGGCATGGTGCCCACGCTAAAATACGATAACGCCACCTGTCTATCAAGCTGGTCAGAAATTTTCACAAAATAAAAGTCCCTTATGTGAAGTTATAATGGTGATTTGTTATATCATACAACCTGAATTAGAACTTCCCTTAAAATAAATCAATGAAGACAGTGGCTGTTTTTCTAAAGACTAGAGAAGGAACAGGTACAGCCAAAAATACATTTCAACGAAACGTTTCGGGTGAATTTTATTTACTCATCTTCACTCCTTCAAAATTGTTAAAGTACCGAAGTTGGTCAATACATGTAAATTGATGTATCTGAAGATGGGTAAATAAAATTCACTCGAAACATCTCGTTGAATTGTTTCTTTTTTTTTTTAACACTCACACTTTTTTCCCATTCACACTCACACTCACACATACAAATGGCTTAAATAAAATCATCAGACTGCCTGGGATACAAGGCAGGCGCTCTACCAACTACACCTAGCCCGAGGGCTCGTTGAATTGTATTAAATCGGATGCTTTATTTTTTGCTGCACCTTCTCCTGTCTTCTTTTGAAGTATTAAGTTCCAAAGAGAACAAATAAACTTCTTTCTTTTTGTTGAAGAAAGAAAACAAGAAAAATTCAGCCAAAGAAGTTTCTTTATTGAAATCAACGTTTCGTTTCTAAGTTTGGACCATCATCAGAGCTGGGTTTTGTCAGAAACTGACTCAATTCTTTTTGTTTTATTTTTTTTCAACATCTCTTCTCTACAGTCATACATCACCCTTATATCCAGAACTTTCTTTTTACTTTGTAATCTGAAGGCAACAATAGTCAAGAATATCAAATTACCTAAAAATTTTAACAATGTGTTTAGTAAAAACAATGGCACATAAACCAACTTAAATAAAAAAATAAGAAGGTAATCTACTTTGATTATTATCATAAGTAATAGGAAAGATTAATTCTAGATCAGTTTCTTAGAAGCTGTTTATTATTATTATTATTATTGCTGGACCAAAAGGGAATGGCCAGCTGATGTGAACGTGATGTTCCCATCATCAAAAGCCCCCTTCACAAAAAAAAAAAAAAAAAAAAACCTACCTTGTTCCTGTTACTCCGTCCCACCGATCCAGGTCTTTGACTCTTTTCAAACGAAGCCTTGACTTTCATTTTCAATTCGATCCGATTGGATCATAATCAGCGAAAAGGAGACTCCCTTCCCGCCCAGCCTCTTTTTTTTTTTTTATATCTTCCAACTCTCCCATTCGGAATCTTCCGCTTTCCGCTCGGTTGGAATTTGTCTCTTGTTTTATGCAAATCTACAAGCCTGAAGCTATGAATTTATAAAAAAAAAAAAATAAGTTGTAATTTATTAATAATGTGTGAGAATTCATAACGCTAATTTATGACCGTAGTTAGTATGATTTTTTATTATATATACATGTATAAAAAAAAATCATTTAAATATATAAACAAAAGAAAATTTTTTTTTATTAATTCACTGTGAAGTAGATATCCATCTTTTAGGAGTCGTTAAGGGAGTTCAGGAGTGACGTCTAAACGTACTTAAAAAAAAAAAATAAAACTAGATATTATCAAGGAATTTTTCAAATGAGTTTTTAAATTCATGAGATTATTGGGACATCGAGCTATAATTTTTTTAATGACTTATTAAAAAATTATCGTAATTAATTTTTTTGTTATTAAGCAAATACAAATATCCCAATAATCTTTAATTTAAAAATGAATTTATTGTTATTATTAATCACATATTAATTAAGAAATTTTTAAAATAAGCTTAGATCATTTATTTAGAAATCAACTGTCAAATTAGTTCATCATTCTTGCAATAGATGGCAGGCTAGTCTAACAGCCGATCCCCTAATAGCCTATATCTGCCCTCTTAAGTGAAGTTCTAGCTCAGATTATATGACATAACATATCACAGACTTCACATACTAACCAAAAACAAATAATGAAGTTCTATAAAAAGTGATGTTTAAATGGAAAGACAGCATCAAGATGATCGCTATTTTTGTAGATTAAAGTTTTGAATTAAAGAGAGCATTTTAAGAAAGAAAGAAACGCTATTTTTTTTTTTTTTCTTTCAAACAAGCTATTCAATTGATTTTTCGGTTATTATTCATTTTTTTTTTTTAAAGATAATTGTTGAGTTGCTATTGTTCAAAAATACAATAGCTCTAATTAATGTTCTATTAGAAGGTGGTAAAAAAAAAAAAAATAGTTTTTAAAAGTATTCATTGCCTTTAAAAATTGCTAAAAATTCAAGAAATCTGGAATCTACTTGTTGCATTTGATAGTCGATTAATGAGTATTCTTCTTCTATCTTCGTCCTTATTATTCCCGCGCGCTGCGGGGTCGGCGGTTTACAGTATTACGCGTTTTTGCGACCGGAAGAAATAGGAAAGGCCGGCCCGTCGCACGGTCTGACACCTGTTGAAAAGAGGAAGGAAGAGACAGGCAGCTCGTGGTCGCCATCCACGTACCCATAAGATGTGGGCTCCAGAGCGAATCGTCGATTCACTTTTGTAACAATGTATATATATATATACACCGTATATACGTATTTACATTTAATGTGCATATACACTGGGTTTTTGTGTTTGTAAAGTTGGTATTATAATTAAATTGTTATTGTTAATTCAAACATCTATCAACATTCCATATCTATATTGAAGGTTATATCTTTGACCGCCCTGTGACGTTCCACATTTTTGACACAACTCATTCCATATAGGAATACAACTCTCGTATTTTTCTATATGGGAAAGTGAAGCAACGAAGTATATATCCACTAATTGTAATGTGGTATTCAATGTATATGAATGAGCGGATCCAGAGCAGTTTCTCGGGGGAGGGGGGGCGGGGGGTAATCTGGTGTAACTGGTCGCACAGGACACAATTTTTTCTTATTATCGGTAATTTAAAGATCTGTAGTTGTTTACCAGAATATAGGCCCTATATACAAATCAAATTTTAACTAAAAAAAAATCAAAAACTAGATCAATTTTTATCAGATTTTCTTTTATTTGTTCGTCGACGTTTCGGACGCCAGTCCACGCACTTTCTCAGGACAATCAATCGTCAAACAAATACAGATGGAGGTATTTCTCGTGTATGAAGCAATAAAATTCCAATATTTGACAATGGTATTGTTTAAAGCACTTTGCAGTCAATTTAAGTATTAGTTTTTAAAATTTTATATTAAAAATACAATTTTTTCCCAAAAAAAAAAAAAAAATATTTTTCTCAAATCTCGGGAGGGGGGGGTAATTACCCCCCCCCCCTTAACCCTTCTCCCTTGTATCCGCCCTTGGCCTTAGCCCTCGAACATATTCCTAAACACCTCTCATCTCTTCCAAGAAAATGAGGAAAAATAAAAAAATCATTGTGTGGTTTTATGAAACCACGATACAAGTGAAACTTTTTTTCGGATCGTAGACGTTTAACCGAAAATTTTCAGAACATTATTCAATTAAGGGTATTAAAATCGCGTTTTTAATCTTAACTTAATAATTGGAAAATGGGAAATCAATAGACGCATGTTAAAAACTGAGAATAATATTTATTTAGTAATTGAAGATTTGAATCATTTTAAATTATTTTAAAAATTATATTTAAAAATTGAATAATTAAATCTCACAATTATTTTATTATAATTCGTCATATGTGTTCAATTTCAACTTTCCTATTTTTGTCGTCACGGCTTGTGACGTCATGGCTTGGAGCGTCACGGCCTTTGACGTCACGGCTTGTTACGCGACATGCTGATAAAAGAGCAAAAAAATTTGAGTGGATAAAATAAAAGTTTTTAATAAAATTTTCTTTTGTACGTCTCTCAATTTTATAAAAAATTAAAATAATACAAATATCCTTTTTAACCACAAAGTAATTACAAATTAAAGTTAAAATTATGTTCCTTATTTTTTTTTTCTCCTTGCTCTTCATCAGTAATCAAATATTAAAAAAAAACCTTTCAATGAAAAATAAAATTTTAATTAAAGTAATAAAAAAAAAAAAAAAAAAACTTTAAATAGGTTAATATCAAGTTTTAAGTATCAATTGAAGATGCCGGGTGGATTCCTAAAGTTGCATAAAATCTTTTTTTTTGTTTTATGTCGATATAAAATTTAAATTTATGTCTTTTATTTTTGATTAACTCAAAGTTTATATAAAATAAATAAAATGCTTAAGATCAATATATAAAAAAAAAAATAGGAAAATAATAACCAGGCCTCTAAAATTACCTGAAGTAAGGGAAAAATTAAGTTTTTTGATTTTCAAACCTTCTCTCAATTAATTTTGTTTCATGTTAATTAACTGATGAAGAACGGAAGTTGCAATCAAAACTAAATAAAAAAAGGATAAAATTATTAATTCCGATGATTTTGCTTTTTTTTTCTATATTTCTATGACATAAACAGTTTCTTATTTAAATCAACATAAGGTAATTGGAAGTGTATAATAAAGAAATCATTCATTTTTGCAAATTGAGGCATCTTCAGGTAGCCAAGGATAAATTAAACTATTGATCGACGTTTTTTTGATTTCTATGTTGATTTGTATGTGAATGCCAAGGTGGTAGTGGCGACGAAAAATTTCTTGGATTTATTTTGGCTGCTAGCTAACAGTTTCGATAAAATCTCAACATCTGTCCTCGCTTTATTCCCGCGATGCGGGGTCGGCGGACCAAACTTTTTCCCTCTAATCCTACCATGTGTTTTTGCGACCGAGAAGGAAAGAACAGGCCGGCCCGTCGCTTGGTCTGACGCCTGTTGAAAAGAGGAAGGGACAGATATACAAAGAACAGAAGGACTGCCTGTCTCAGCTCGGTCAGCTCGTGGTCGCCATCCACGTACCCACAAGATGTGGGCCCAGCGAATCTTCAGAATTCAAAAATACAGTACATATTTTTTTCAGGGATTAGTTTTTGTTTTTTTCAGGAGGTTGAAATTTTATATTTAAGTTAAGGCTCAAACAGACAGAACGCGAAATTCGCGTCGCTTGGCGTTTTTTCAACGCCGCGAAAGGGCGCGAAATGTTGTATAAGGCAAGACTGTATCATCCCCGTCACACAGGGGGCGAACTTACGCGGCGTAAACGCTCTCTTTCGCGCGACAGCTTTTTCGAGTTGTACAAATTTACAACTCCTTCGCGCGAACAGGCGAATCATCAAGATGAGTAATGAAATAAAAAAACTTATAGAGTTAAAAACACTTGTTTTTTCGCCTCTAACTAAATAAAAGTAAATAATATTATATTAAAGTTATATTATAGTCTATATTTAATAAGACTGTAATAAATATGTTTTTTGTTGGAAGCCAATCTATGATTAGTAAAAAGTCCGAATCGAGGTAATTGAATAGTATTATCTTATTCTAATTTACAAGCCTCGAAAAATATTTAATCAAAGTTATCATTAATAAAATAAGATTTAAATAAAATCTAATTTTGCAATGATATTCTATTTCTTTCGTAATATAATACTTTATTTATAAATTCATTAAATAAAGGTTGTTGAAACATATATACAATACCGGATCGTACGCCCAGATTACGCTTCCTGTGTGGCTTAGCAAAAACGCCTTTCGCCGCGAAATGCGCGCTAGCCTGAGCGTCGCGAATTTCGCGTTCTGTCTGTTTGAGCCTTTAAGGTGCGCGTCTCGGGGTGCTAATTTTGGGTCTTTCTAGCAGCCACAATTTTGTAGCTATCGACCTCAAATTTTTTTTTAAATTAAAGCTATTTAAAATATCTACAAATAATAGAAGCCCTTTTGATTAGGTTTCATTTATTAATAACTTTTTATTACTTTATTCTCATTTACGTCTATGATGTGATGTTATACCAACAGTATTGATTCTTTTTGAATTAAAAGGAAATGATAATACCCTGCTTTGTTGTTTTTTTCTCATTGTATATTATTTTAACTCCCTCTTGAAAGGAATTAAAAATAAAAAGAAAAAAATATTTCACTGTCGGATAGCTGAGATCTCTCCGAGTAACAAAGGCAATAAATTATTTTGATGAACCATTTTGGAGAGGGTTGGTTATTAATTCATTTTGAAAACCTCAAATTTTTTTCTTTATTTTTACTTAAAGTATTTTTTGACTTGTGAGTTCATTCAGACGCCATTTCTATTTGTTCAATTCAATGTGAAAAGACCCCCATTGAAAATATATTTGAGATTAATTAATAGAAATTGTTTTTTTTTTTTTTTATTCCAATAATCTTAAGGTGCGTACACATCTGCGCTCTGCTCCGCTCGCGAGCACCATGTTCTTTAGATTAGTACGGGTTTTAAGATGCTCGCGAGCTGCTCTAACCCGTACTAATCTAACGAACATGGTGCTCGCGAGCGGAGCAGAGCGCAATGTGTACGCACCTTTAATGGAAAAATGTTTGTCTATATGTATATCTTCTAAGAAATCCAAAATATTCAATGAATCTTTCCAAAAAAGAATGCTAAAAAGAATGCTAAGAAATATAAATCAAAATCTCGACATCGAATTTTTAACATTATCGCAATACTTTCTCTCTCTATAATACATATATAAAATAAGAGAAAGTAAAAATGATTTACAACTTCCAGTTCTTTTAAGGTGCGCGTCTCGGGGTGCTAATTTTGAGACTTTGCCAGCGGCCACAATTTTGAAGCTATCGACCTCAAATTTTTTTTAAATTAAAGCTATTTAAAATATCTACAACTTATAGAAGCCCTTTTTTTGATTTTCGAAAAAAATTTTTTTTTTTTTAGATTAATCGCATTAAATAAAAGATATTTAAAAAAAGGAGCTCTATAAGTTGTAGATAATTAAATTAGTAATCATTGTGTTAAAAAATAATTAATTTTTTGCCTTTAATTAATTAGCTGGAAAGTCTAGAATGAAATGGATCAAGTTCCGTGTATTCCAATGGGGGAACACTAACGCCATCTCGTGCCGCCTCGAGTCAATCGTGCTTTAACGGTTTTTCGAGACGCGCACCTTAAACATCCACCTAGTGAGTGAAAATAAGCTTTTAAACAAAATCGGCCAAAAAAATACAAGTACTTTACTGATATATTTTTTTGAATATTTTTCGATTTTCTCAAAATTCGCTTAAACGATTTTGATTAAAATTCATAAATCAATAAATTTTTAGATGCTCTGAAATGTATATTCTCATTTTGTGATTGAAATCTTCTGAAGACCACTTTACTCTTGTACTTCATAGGAGAGATAGGAAAAATGGTTGACATGGTAACAAAATTTTCCCATACTTATAAATTTTACATCTTGAAAATCGAATGTACCGTACGAACAGTCTCACCAGAGTTTTTTTTATCATAGGAGAGATAGTTTAGTTTTTTTTTTTTATTCAAATAAATGAAGTGATGATGATTTTTCCGCACACACAGATACATATTCAATTTAAAAGAAATAAACCAGCAAAAACAAATTTCCAAAAGGATTGTCATGATCTTTTTAGAGAGTGGTGAACAACAAAAGCCGCCGAAAATTCACATCGACCCTTGAATTCAATCTAAATCTATTATTTGGCTTTGACAGTTCTATTTTCAATATGTGTATAAAAAAAAAAAAAAAAGAAGAGGAATCTCTATATATATAAGAGAGATGTGACTAAGTGATGACAACGCGCAGCCTAAACTATAATACCTATAAGGCTGAAATTTGGCATGTAGAGTCCTTTTGTGCCCAAGGCGTCATTTAAGAAGCCATTTTTCGAAATTCCAATTTTAAGGGCACTAAATGGGGTATTTTTTGTATTTTAAATAATTCTTAAACGAGATGAGATATTAATTTGCTCTCTTCGCTAAAATTTTCCTTAGATGAATATCTAAATTCGTTGTTTCAGGGTTTTTTGAAATTCGGCCTCTAAGTACCCCAAATTGTCATTTTTGTAAAAAAATTCGGATTTTTCAACTTTTAACTGAAATTTTAAATAATTCTTAAACGAGATGAGATATTAATATGCTCTCTTCGCTAAAATTTTTCTTAGATGAATATCTAAATTCGTTGTTTCAGGGTTTTTTGAAATTCGGCCTCTAAGTACCCCAAATTGTCATTTTTGTAAAAAAATTCGGATTTTTCAACTTTTAACTGAAATGAGATTTTAATATGCTTTCTACGCTCAAAGTTTCCTTAAATGAACCTCTAAAAAGTAGTTTCGGGTTTTTTTGAAATTCCGCCTCTAAGTACCCCAAATCGTCATTTTCTTAAAAAATTCGGTTTTTCCAACTTTTAACTCAAATGAGATATCAATATGCTTTTTTCGCTAAAAGCCCCCTTAAATGACCCCCCCCCCCTTAAAAGCAATTTCGGTGTTGTGTTTTGAAATCCGGCCGCTAGGTACCCTAATTGATCATTTTTGTGAAAAATGCATTTTTTTTCAACTCTTCTTTTTTTTCCATCTCTATATATATAAAGAGAGATGTGACTAAGTGATGACAACGCGCAGCCTAAACTATAATACCTATAAGGCTGAAATTTGGCATGTAGAGTCCTTTTGTGCCCAAGGCGTCATTTAAGAAGCCATTTTTCGAAATTCAGGCCCCACCCCTATCCTCCCACCCGCCAAAAGACAAAGTAAAAACCCCCCAATTTTTTAAATATTATTAGAATTTATATAATTTTTATACACATAATCTATTTGTGACATTTAATAAATTTTTTGGAGAAATTAAAATTTTCCATAGGATATTACTATTTTAATATCTTTAATATCTTTTAAACCATTTCTTCTCAACGTACCCGATAAGATCACCCTGTAGGCGTTTCAGACTTTCAGGGGGCGGTAGAAGACCTAGATATATTTAGGGGCATTGAGGTTCCTTAGAAGGGGCGTGGGCAGATTAAAAAATATAGTCTAAAAGAGGCAAAAAAAAAAGCTAATCACGTACTAAACTAAAAGAAAATAAAGTAAAAGAAAAAATTAATATCGTTTAATTTTTGTTATTAGAGGTTATTTCAAGTTACTGAACGCGGCGACCTTCGTTGTTTTTTAGCAAAATCTAGCCTGTTATTAACAAACTCCTTAAAATGCATAATATTCGTTCAACCTTCTAATTAGTTATGTCTTAAATTTATGTCTTTTGAATTTTAATATTAATATTCCTCGATTTAACAAAGTATGCGTTTTAATTTAATTGCCCCCATTGAATCATTCTTTCATTCTTTATTTTATACTCAGAAATAGGATAGGTTTCATATCCAATCTTACGACTCTACTATAATATAATATTACAGTGGCAATAGCTGTTTTTAATTCGTGAGAGGTCAATTAAGATAAGGGGGTGGGTGGAGGGGGCTCTAGAAAAGAACATATCCTTAAGGGGAGAGGTGAGCAAAATAAGGTTGAGAAACTGTTTTAAACGATAATAGATAGCAATTTAAATAATACATCCAGAAGATTTTTTGTATTTAAATTTCTTAAATAAATATCTTTCAAGGGAATCAAAGTTATTTAGTGTTCTCGGGCCTTTGTGTAGTGGTTAGTCATTTGTACCAAAGGTCGCATGTTCGTATCCAGTCAATTGAATTCGCTACCCATTCAATTGAAATAAATATAAACGCGGTCTTAATGCCTTCGATGCCTAAAAAAAACTTAATGAAATTAAAAAAAAAAAAAAAACTATTTACTCTTTTTGATTCTAAATCCTCCCGCCCCTGAGCAGGGTTTTAACAAAAAAGACTTTTTTATATTTTGACCAGGGTACTGGTCAAATGTAGTTAAAATCGTTCAAAAATGGTTTTAACCATAAAATTAATTTAAATTGACTACCAATCAATTTGAATAAATAGGGACAGGGTAAATTAAATAAAAAAAATATATATATATATCCTAAACAAAAAATCTGGTGTAACCTGTTTTAACCACCCTGGTTTTAGCAGAACCACTCTGCCCCTCCTCCATTTTTACGAAATTTTGTATTCTTCAATTTATCTAAAAAAGTTGTAATTTGGCAGGTACATTACGTTTATTGCCTTGCAAGATATTCACGAAATCTTTTTCGAAATTTTAATTTTAAGAGTAGTGAAACCTCATTTTGGAGTTTTTTTTTTTTTTTTAAATTTTATAATGACCTTTAAAGGGGTTGAAATATCAATTTGCTTTTTGCTCTAAAGAAGAAACGAGGCATCGATGTTGAGGGTTGGCAACGAATTAAGAAGGTTTATGCTCCGGGAATTTCAGGGTTTCAACGATGGGCGTACAAGCGACTTGCCCGCAAATCCTAACCTTGCTCGCCGAAGGCGAAGCAAAAGAGCTCGCCGAAGGCGAGCTCGGGGTCCAGGGGGCGAAGCCCCCCTGGCTAGCTGCAGGTTCGCCGAAGGCGAACGCACCGCTATGCATAAAATATATATAGACTATAATGAGATTTGTTAAAAAAAAAATATAAAACCCGATTCATATTATTAATATTATTTGACAACTCCTATTGACTTTTCAAAATGATGGTATCCGGAAAATAGTAAACTCTATCTATTTTTTGTTTATGTTAGACTCATAGTTATCTGGTATATTCTCTAAAAACAGGCGTCAAATTTTTAAAATAAACAAATGGGTGTTAAAAAGTAATGTAAAAAAACAATCTCTAAACAAAGTTTTAACAGCGACATACAAGCACGGGGTATACACCTCACGAGGTAATTTTTGGGAAGAAAGCGGGATATCCATCATCAGTGAAAGAGCAAAGAGGACCGAGATATAATATGGAAGACTATGTGCAAGAGCTAAGAAATAAAATAGGAACTACTAATAGAATAGTAAAAGAAAATTTGATAAAAGGTAAAGAAGTTTCGAAAAGATATTATGATAAAAAGGTAAGGGAAGAAAATTTTAAAAGGGGAGACAAAGTATTACTATTTGATGAAACACTGAGGAGAGGACGGTCAAAGAAATTAAGTTCAAAATGGATTGGCCCATACGTAATAGAAGAAATAAATTCAGACACCAATGTAACTCTAAAGGCAGGTAGGAAAAGATTAAAAGTACATAAGAACAGAATAAAACATTTCTTTGAATAAACAATAAACAAATGAGGAGAAAGAGAGCGAGAGACAAGGAGAAATATATGTAATCTTTAGTTAAATAATAAATAATAAATATAGGAAAGAAATAAATAGTTATAGTTAATAAATAGAGAAGTAAATACGCTGTATTGTTACAGAAATGTCGGGCTCAGTAAAGAGAGCGGGAACACTTGCACTACTAATAATAATAACAACAGCACCACTATGGAAGGCAGAGCGCCTAGAGAAAGGACGCCTAGAGAAAGGAGAATCGAAAGTTGAAATTTTCAAGGAAGAAACAGGAATATATTTCGAAATGGACAGACAAGTAGAATTTTATCGAAGTGAGTTTACGCTAATTGCTAAAATAGATTTGGAAGTAGTTCACCAGAAATTAGAGTCAGTGAAGAAATATATAATTTTAACAGACAAAGCATGTAATAAATTAACTGAATTATCAAATCAAACAAGTTGTGAAAATTTATATGTTATGCTAGATACATTATTTGAGAGTATAACGAGAAAAGAAACGCTAATTAAACAATTAGTAGGACACAGGAAGAAAAGAGGTTTAATAGATGCTGTAGGATCAATTTCTAAAGTATTATTCGGAACATTAGATAGGGAAGACGCAGAATTTTATACTGAACATATTAAGAATTTAGAAGAAAATCAAGGAAAAATAATTGCAACAAGTGAAAAACAAATTCAAGTTTTCAATACAACCATGGCTAGATTCGAAAGGGAAGTGGAGCAATTAGAAAGAAATGAGAAAATTTTAGAGCAATCAATACGAGATATTCAAGCGAGTTTAAAGATATATGACAAATATAGATGGGACAAAGATCTTTTAACTACAGCCAGGGAAGATTTAAACGAGCATTTAGCGATTCTATCATTAATTATTCAGGATTTAAACGAAGATGTAGATGAAATTATTTTCTGTTTGAATCAAATCAAAGGGGGAAAGGTTTGTTCATCAATGATAACACCAGGAAAATTCATAGAACAACTAAAAATAGCAGTTCATAGCTTGGGAGAATATAAATTTCCATTCGATTTGCAGGAAGAAAACATAAATGTAATAACACAAGTAACGAGGGTAAACGCTTTTGTTATGGGAGATCAGTTAATATTAGTAAACAAAATACCTCTAGTAGATGGGGAAAATTTTAACGCTTATAAAATGTATTCAATACCAGTCAAGGTAGAAGGGAACAATTATGCGTATATAAAATTGTCAGGTGAATATCTAGTAATGGATAAAACAAGATTAAATTATTTAATTTTGAGACAGGAAGAATGGGAAAAATGTGAGCAGTTAAAAACTCAAAAGGTCATATGTCAGCAAAATAAGGAATTAAATTCAGTAAACACAGCAGGGAATTGCGAAAGTCACATTTTGACGAACCCCTCAATCGAAATTTTGAGATCAATGTGCCATGATTTAATAAATTTAATTGGTTTAAGAACAATTTATTTTCAAAAATTAAGGGAGGCAAATGCTTGGATATTTGCCACACCAGTGAGAGAAAATGCGAACATCTTTTGTAAAGGAAAAAGGGAAACAAATAACCTCATTTTGGAAGGTTCAGGAATCATTAAATTAGGAAGAAATTGTGAATTGTCAACAAAGGACAAAGTTTTGAGGGCGGAATTCAGTTTTGAATCAGGGGTAATAGATTTTAAAATACCAAAATTTAATTTAACAAACATTTTAAATGTAACAAGTGCATTAGAGGGAATGCCAAACAAAGTATTAAACTTCAATGGGAAAAAGATAGAAAGTTTGAATCCATATGTCCCAGAAGGTAATTTAGAAACAGTAAGCAGACAATGGAAAGAAATAAAAGCTCAAATTGAAAAGCAACACCAAACACAAAATACAAACAAATATTTAATTTCTTTAGGATCCTTATTAGGGATAGTAGCAATGATAATTTGTGGAGGAATAATTTGGAAATTATATAAGGGATACAAAAAGTGTAAAGAATTATTGAATGAACCTGAAAGTTACGAGTTAAATGAAATTGAGCATCCTACTCAACCTGAAAACGAAATATAAAAATAACTCATTTATAAATTTGAATATATAAGAGAAACCAAGTTGAGAAAACTATATCAATGTATTGATCACCCTAAGTGAAGTGAAGTGCGATAGTGCAGTGAAAAAGAAATATTCAATACAAGTGTTAGATATAAGAAAAAGTGTTTTAATATTGCATGTATTCAAATTTCAGAGAATTTAAGAACTATATAAAGGACTATAGAATATAAGAATGTTAAGGAAAAATCATGCATATGTAACAGATATGAGATATATTAAAAATGTGTTTGCAAACGGCTCTGGGAAGTAATTATAATATAAAATTATTAAAATGTTATATTATAATTAAAAACGGAGGGGGAAGGTGTGTTGTGCGCGAGATTTTTGAAAATGTAATTAGTATTATTCAGCAATTGAATTGATAATATAAAATTCAGGGACAAATAAGAAAGATTTCTTTCATCGATAGATAACCGATAAATTCGACTAATAGGGTAATAAAGATGCCAGGATAATATAAACATCCTGCACGTGGACTCTTTTTCCGAAATAAGATAAACAACTGACCCAGCTAAGATTGCACTCACAAAGAGAGTGATGATTTGTCGTCTCTCTCTAAAGTTAATAAAAGGCCCAAGACACAAGGGCAGAGCAGCTTATACTAGTGCGAACACCACACTAATAACATCATCGGTGTATTGACTACCTACAAATTATTTTCTACCAATCAATTATTTCATCAATTATATTATTTCATTTATTACTTATTCAACTTTATAATCAACTGTATTTTTATTCAATTATTCACTTATTAAACATCATTTAAACATAACCAAAGTATTCATTGGACTCCCCATCATCAACTCTATAAGAGTAGGTTCTCAGGTACCTGCAATTACCTGAGTGGTGGCAGCATTAACAACGGCGAGTCTCAACAGCGAGCAACTAAGTAATTAAAAGATATAGTTGGGACTCAATACAACATCTGTGGGCTGGGAGAACTACGTAGAAGTAAAACCCCCACACAACAGTGTGGACAGATTTTTAGCATGAAGGAATTGAGCTACCGGATTGAAATTTTATATTTAACTTAGGTACCTTCCCACACGCTCAAAATAAGCTTTTGAACAAAATCGGCCAAAAAGTACTAGTACTTTACTGATGTACTTTTTCAGTTTTTTTCAATTTTCTCAAAATTCCCTCCAAGGATTTTTTTTAAAATTCAAAAATCAATTATTTTTTAGATTCTCTTTAAAATGTATATTCTCATTTTGCCGTTGAAATCTTCTGAAGACCACTTTACTCTTGTTCTTCATAGGAAAGATAGAAATGGTTGCCATGGTAACGGAATTTAAATCTTTTTCTTTTTATTAGATTAAAAATCAATTATTATTTAAATTCCCATTTTTTTTAAATTTATTTGTGTCTTTAATTGTTTCAAAGAAAACATATATGTCTCTCTCCCACTTGCAAACATTATCGTCTCTCTCTACTCTTTTTAAATTCCCTTTCCATCTTATCTTCGCATAGAAACAATGTTAATTTCCTATAGGGATTTGTATGTTAATTTCGATTCAAAAGGGGGTCCCCTTTAGAACTTTTTAGGCATTTAAAATTTTTTTTTCCAATTCTTATGAAATTTTGTATTTATTTACGATTCTATATTGTGTATAAAATGTCCAAATATGAGATTAAAATTTTGAAAAATAACCATAGTTTATTTGAAGCAGTCAACATTTAAAATGCAAGTTTGAAACTAAGGTGCTATCGGAAACTAAATATATCTCGACACAAAAAATCTGGTGTGACCAGCACAGTGCCCAACTTTCTCTTACCGAAGGGTAAGAGAAAGTTGTGTGCTGTGCGCCAGTCACACCAGATTTTTATTATTGGTGTTAAAACAATATAAAAATATATATAAACTAAAAGAAAAAAATTTGTCTTTAAACTAGAGATATTGATGAATTAAGAAAAAAAATTTTGATTAAATTGGTCGATTATTTCCCATAAAAAAAATTCTTGAATTTATGCTAAAAAATGGTTAAAAATCTCTCCGTAATTTGGTCAACTTTGCGCGCCTATAACTGTGAAATGGCTTCACTATTTTAAAAAAAATTTACGGCTTTGAGTTAGCCAAATATTCAAGTTTAATATCCTAGAATATCATTCTATTTGGTTGACTTTCATTTTTTTTTTGGTTTGGCCGCTTTTCGAGCGATCCGGACCACTGTGCACCGTCGCTCCATTTCTAGCGCCTGTCAACCCACAACCAGCACTATTATGTTTCCTTTTCTAACATCTGCCACGGAGCTTTTTATACTGTATAAATTGATTTTTTTTTTAGGGTTTCTATCAAGAAATTTTGAAAAATATGCAAATAGCTGGTAGAGAGGATTTAGATGCGGCAATACAACAGGGCCATATAGATTCTGACGGGACACCATACATCTCAGTTTATTTAGACGGTAGTTAGAGCAAAAGATCATATGGCCATAATTACAATGCCGCTTCTGGAGTGGTAAGTAAACGAGACAACCATACAAAAAGGCTTTATTTTTCACTTAAAATATTTTTCAGGCTGTAATTATTGGAAAAAAGACAGGAAAATTGCTTTATTTTGGAATCCGAAATAAATTTTGTATTGTGTGTGCAAGAAATGTAGAGAAAAAAAAAAAAAAACCAGAGCACAAATGCTTTAAAAATTATGAAGACAGTTCTTCATCAATGGAACAAGATATTATTACAGAAAGTTTTAACCAAAGTATATCTCAACATGGTTTGAAATACAAAAAATTTATAGCCGATGGGGATTCGAGCGTGTATGCTAATATTAAAAGAAGAGTGAGCTATGGAAATGAAGTTGAAAAAATAGAATGTACCAATCATGCCATAAAAAACTTAGTAAAAACTCTTTATAAACGATTTAAAAAATTTGCGATTTCAAAAAACATTTGCTTGCAGTAATAAAATTTGCCTCCTTTGGAAAAAATGTAAAGCACCTAAGATGTGATATAACTAAATAATTCTATAGCCTATATTTTTGGAAAACATGGTTTGTGTAAATCTATTTGCAGTGAAAAAAATATTGTAAATTTTGATTGTATTGAAAAAACTAAAGAAACTGGCATCTATTATCATTTAACAGGTAAAATATATTACAAACATAAGAAATAATCAAGTTTATCAACTCATTCTTACCTTTCTTTTAAGGATGCCTAAATCAATTATTAAGAAAAGCTCCACTATTAGTCAATAATGAAACAACTAATAGAGCTGAACTATATATGAGTCTTCTAGCCAAATATAATTGTGGCAAACGGGTAAATTTAACAAGCAGAGGCTCTTTTAATACACGCGATGCTATTGCTGCTTTGAATTATAACTCCCTTTAGGGAGGTTAAAGAGGGGGATTCGGATTTTTATGAATGTGCCCTTGGTGGAAGTGCCATCAGAGCGATGCCTGAATCGAATAATTTGGCTGAGACCCTTGAAAATATCTTGGCATCTCTAAAGATTGTTCATGATGTTGGACGGCCACTCTGAACGTTTTTCAAAGTTAGAGTCCAATTTGACCAAGGCGCTGGAAGATGTTAAAATTCTTCAGGATTCCCATGATAAATTAGTTAAGGAAAATAATGATCTCCGCAACAGAGTTGAAGATTTGGAGCAAACTGCACTCGAGGAATCCTTGGAGATAAAAGGAGTCCCTGTCTCTTCGAGTGAAAATTTATCGACTACAGTTATAAGTACAGTTCAAAAACTGGGAATCGAAATAAACCTGAATATATTAATAAGGTATATCGCTATGGAGCAGTTATAAATAACACCCGTACCATTGTGGTTGATATGATTCGGAAGGGTGATAGGGATGAAATTCTGGTGCAGAGAAGGGTTAGAAGGGACTTTCAAATTAACAATAATATTATATATAATTTATGTGATATGGAGGACAGCAGCCAGATAGGTAGCCTCTATTCAATAAAACAGACTCCTTTCAACAAAACGTTTCGGCCAAATTTATTGCGCCATCCTCAGTTGTTAAAGCTGTATAAAAAATATTTACATTGATTTATGTTAATTGATACATCAAATATTAAAAAATTATTTTTCCTTATTTCAAAAAACTTACAGTCTTATGGGAAAATAGAGTTGTCATATGTGTTTTTTGTCATAAGCAAACATTCAATAAATTGCCTATGTATTACAACAATGTAAATATAACAAAAGTCTGTACGATGTTACACTGAAGAGAAAATTCGAAATGTCTTTGTTTAATAAAAATTCATTCCTTTTTATATAAACTCTCTTACAAAATTTTTTTAAGCGGATTTAATATTTATATATAGACTATTTATACTTTTATAATGAATTTTTTTATTAAAATTTATTTAAAAGAGATATTCCATCACTCACAGACAAAGAGAAGAAAAATTTATTTGATTCAAAAAATTTGTTTGTCTATAATATAAAAAAATTACTTCAAAGAACCTCTTGACAAAAATTGTTTTTTATTTTTCAAAAGCAACAATCAGTCCCTGGCATCATTTGCTATTCATAGCCGGATAGTAGGGCTGTATAGCAATTCCCTAGTCCTGCACAATCGCTTTGAAAATTTATAGCCCTAGGCCCATACATCTTGATATAACATTTTTCTGCTGTTAGTCTTTTGTATAAATTATCAACATGCGCCAATATAGCGACATTGTCAAAGTCAAAGGCGTGCCCTGTTTCAACAGAATGCACGCTTAAGGCAGTCACTAATTTTTTGTTTTTTACGCTATTTTTATGTTCCGAAGTACGGAGATGTAAATATCTCGATGTTTGGCTAATATATACATTGGTGGGGGGTGGACAATTTGTGCAATCTATTCGATATATAATGTTGTTATTTTTCTCTTTTTTTATTCTATCTTTATTATTAAATAGAAATGCTATATTATTTGATTGTCTAAAGGCTATGGAAATATTTATTTCTTTGAAGACTTTTTTCTATTTTTCGGACACCATGGGTATATATGTCATTGAGAAATAAGGTACCGTTACGTTTGTATTATTTGTATGTGGTAGTAGAGGAGTTATTGGTGAAATTAATATATTTTTGTTTGTACATATGAATAGAGGCTACCTATCTGGCTGCTGTCCTCCATATCACATAAATTGACATCTCACAGCCACATCCCATCAATTGTATATTATATATAATACAGTATTTAAATGAAGTTTTGACTCCATTCAGGCGCTGACTTTGGGATGACTTGAATAGATTTTATTCATATTGCAGCAGCAATGACTTAATTTTAAATTATAAAAAGTGTTCCATAATTACATTTACAAGAAACAGAGATCCCTTTATTTTTAATTATTGTATTGCAAATGATTAAATTCCTCGAGTTTCAAATGTAAGAGACTTAGGTATAATCTTGGATAATAAGTTACTTTTTGATGCCCATATCGATTATATTACTAATAAAAAAGCAAATAGAATGTTAGGATTTATGCTTCGTATTGGGCATCAATTTAAAAACCCTACTACATATTTTAATTTATATTTTAGTCTAGTGCGCTCTGTGTTGGAATTTGGCACTGTGTGTTGGACTTCACAATACGATGTGTATATTAATCGCATAGAGGGTGTCCAGAGGAGGTTTTTAACAAATGTCAATAGAAAATTTCCAAACAACTCTTTTAATCTTCCTTCTTTAGTGAAGAGAAGAAAGTATTATGGCATTGTATTTTTATTTAAAGCAATTAATCATATTTTTGACGCTCCTGTTATTTTAAATAGGCCTTGCTTCAAAGTACCTTTAAAGGATAGGAGAAGTACTGATCTGTTTTATTCCCCTCTATGTAACACCAACTCGTCGAAAAACTCACCTTTTAATAGAATAAGTTATCTTATTAATAGCCTCTCAAAAAATGAAAACTTCCCGGACATCTTTTTGTGTGATTTAAATTATTTTAAGAATGAAATTAAAAATTACGTGTGAATGCTTATTTGTGTGAATGTTTTTATTTTTGTAAGTTTTGACTTGGAGATTTTTATATTTGTAATACCTTATGTAGGTCACATAAGTACAAACTGCTTTTTTAATATATCTTTTTTATATTTTTATTTTCATTTATAAATTACACTGAGACTGTGTAAAAATTATTGATGTATTCTATTTATATTTTTTTATTTTATGTAGTACTGCACAATAATTGGGATTTATTCCTGTCGTGCGGTCGATTTGTATAAATATTAAATAAAAATAAAAAAAAATAAAGGTAATATTTTTGGATAACTTTTGAGGTACTTTTTCCTAGCTGCTTTTTTTTAATTTATGAGGCCATTGCTAATACTTAAACTACTGATTTTTATAGGACCTCTTTGAGCTCTAAGCCCTTGGAAAAGAATTAATAAATCTAGTCCTGGATATTTCTACAAAAAATACATGTTTTCTAATATGAGAAATTTGGCACTGAAAAAAAGGTTTATAAAAGGCCAATAAGAAAAAATTTGTTTAAGCTTGAAAAAAATACTGACTATGGTCCAGGCGTTCAAGCACTTGATCCTACTGAAGAAGATATAAAAATAGAAAAAAATAAAATACTATCTGAATTGAACGCCTATGTAGTTTTACTTGATGCTCTTAGGCATTGTCAAAGCACGGCTGAATTTCGGTTGAGTATATTAATATTTTTTTTTTTTTTTAGGAATCTTACAAAAGAATTACAAAAGATCAATTTGAGAACGGTTTATATATAAAAGAGAGAGAAAAAACATTAACATCCTCAAACTTTGGGAAAGTAATTAAAATAAAAAAAGCCACATCAAGAGACAATATTTTAAAATCTCATTTATCCCTCCTCTATAAATAATTGGTATATGTAATATGGCAAGAGCAAAGAGTCAGTAGCTATACAAATATTTGAAAGGCAAATTAAAAAGAAAATAAAAAAATCAGGCCTCATAATAAGATTTGGAAATAGACAAGGGCGTCGCAAAACATTGGCCTAGAGGGGGGGGGGGGGGTACAGAAATATATTATTTACTACTATACTATAGTATAAAGTTGTTACATTCGGACACGATTTTTAAATTTATTTTTCTTATGTTTATCTCCTAAAAATTCAACTTTTCTTTTAATCTATAGCGGGTTTGCTATGGGGCTGCTTCTTCTTGCCCTTCTTTGCGACGCTCATGGCTATAATTATAAAAAAAAACAAGTCAAATTTCTAACCCAATATTTTTATTACAGATACAAGGACAAATTAACATAGCAAAAGCACAATATTCTTATTTCATTGTCTATATAAATGACGAGACATATGCTACCAGAACTAGCAAAAAAAAGATTGAAATCTAACTTTTAAATGGTAAGTTTTGGCTGCGGCTGAAGGATGTGTAGAGCCAGAGGTAGCCAAGAAATTAAATGCTCTGAATGTCACCAAACAAACCACCGCCTCGACTTGAGGAGTAGGCAGATTGAGGCAGCAAAGAAGAGGTGAAACATCGAGTAAATCTCAACATCCAACGCAACTCGACACGAGAAAATTTATCTTCATATATATTGCGCTGGTTCCGCCTATTTCACTGTTCTCCTTTGACTATTGTGTCTTCAGTTGTAGTTGAAAGTAGGATAGGAAAAACAGGAAATAGGAATTCCTATCTGTTTTGCAGGAATTTGCACTGGACCTGATGTTTTCCCCTCAGCAGTGACCCAGCACACAGAACTATTAGGGGATATGATCAGCTCTCTGGCTTTTGATATTAAAGAAATATATAAAAAAATATTTTAATTTCTGAAAGTTTAATAAAAAAAAATTGTTGATTGGAATTGAATTGATTATTTATTCTCAAAAAAAAAAAATAAAAATGGCTCTGACTGATTACAACTTGTATTAAAATTCTATTCAACTTTATTCAAAGTTGAGTTGTCTTGCTGAACATTCTAAGTTTATTCTGTGTTTTGATTTTTGTTAATTTTATGTTTGGGTTATAATTGGTTTTACAAAAAGAATATTATAAAAAAAAAATAATTAACTATGCAAGTAGATTGGTTTAAAAATATTTTCAAGATTTTGTTTTATTTTATTTTATTTTGATTTATCATTTAAAAAATTTTCATTAAGTTTCCAATTTGATTTAAAAAATCTATTTTATTTTCCTTACTTTATTTTAAAACAAACAGTTCTTTAACTTTGTTACGTTTAAGGGTATATAATAATAGTTTTTTATATTATTCCCTAAATAAACGTACTTCTCGATAATCGAGGAAACTTGACACTGAAAGAGAGAACTTAAAACTAATTGATGATAATTTGGGGCAAAAAAAGAGAGCGTTGAATGAATTTTTTATAAGTCAAGATTTATTATTGCATAAAATAGAGTCTATCTGCTTCGTCTTATTTTTATTGAATGTAATTAAGAAAATTTTTAAAGAAAATGAAAGGTAATAGGAAAACCAACTTAAAAACTAAATTTTATAATTTTCCAATACAAATGGACTTATTTTATATTGGGTTTAAATTAATTAACTTGAGATCTCTTGTGTGATTATCAATAACACAAATTATTATTTAAAATGTTTCTTGTTTTATTTTTGTAAATATTATTTTATTTTATTTTTCAATAGTTTTTAGAGTTTTTTAAAAGCGCTTTTTTTGAAAATTAATTACTATTAGAATATTATCAAAAGTAGTATTATTAAACGTCGTAGGCCTATTATTAAAAGTAGCTACTATTATCACTTCACTATCAATGTGGAAGGGATTAAAAAGATGATGGAGACCATGGGCGTCCGCAGGGGGGCAACCAGGCACTTGCCCCCCCCTGGAAAATTAAAATGATACAAAAAAAATGTATAAAACAAAAAAAAATACAAAAAAAACCTTTCACAGTATACATCCAACTGCTTGGGGCTGGGCCAGAAGCTACCAAGTGCGTCCACCGGGTGGCGGATGGTGGGACATCCCCGAGATATCGAGGATAGCTGCGAAATAAGGCATAGCACGAATAAGCAGTCGTGGACCATAGGCGGCAGTGGTTAAGCAGGACGGGGGGTGGGACGACGGCTAAGGGGGGCCGGGCGTGTCCACTATCTCGTCCCAGGACGACCCTGTGACATGGTGAATTGCGCCATCATTCAATTAGCGCATAAATCTCCCCCGATCCCCCCCAATCCATGGTGTTATGCGTGCCGTGCCTAGTGGACTCGTTGGTAGCCGGGGGGTAATATGGGCTATCATGAACGGCGCCTCTCTGATACCAGGCCATCTCAGAGAGTATCTAGGCCTTACCACGTTAAGCGGGGCTCTGACGTGGCGGACTTTTAGTTCCCTAGCTACTCGTGGGACCAGCATGAGTAAGAAGAATAAAATAAATATACCGCGGGATGTTACCGCAAGTGATCTGGCGGATCAGATGGAGCATGCTCCAGAAGATCCAAGAGATCGCTTCTGCAGAAGTCAGAGGAGCCAGCCTCCTAGACCTGCACAGTACTCAAAGAAACGGGTTTCTACCGGAAAGTACCCTAGGGATAGTACGGAGCTTCCTCCGAACCCTAGGGATAGGCCGAGCACGAGTAGGGATAAAACGGAGTCTCTTCCGAACCCTAGAGACAGACCAAGTACCAGCAGGGATAGAACGGAGCTTCCTCCGAACCCTAGAAATAGGCCGAGCACTGGTCAGGGGAGCCCACCTTCCGGTTCAATGCAAGGCGAGAGATGGATAGGAAGAAGGAGAAGCAGACTACCTATGCCGCTGCCGCCGCTGGGGCAGCCGGGGGCAAAAGACGACCCCATGAGGGAGGGCCTCAGTGGTGCGGCGGTAAGATGGTATCTCCGTTTCCTCGAGCAGGGACTGAAACCTGACGAGGCACGAGAGAGAGCAGTGAACAGAAACAACCCCTTGACACACCCGCAGGAGAGAGTTAGGAAGCGGGGAAGGGAGATGGTTTCCCCACAAGAAGTGGGGAAAAGACGGAAGGTCCTGGAGGCTGGGCCTAGCACCAGCCAAAGTCCGGGAGTCACACCTGGGAGTTACGCCAATGTGGCCAAGGCTCACAGGGTAGCAGTACTCCCCAAAGAGTACCCAGTCAAGGCACTCACCCCTGAGGAGTTGACTCAGTTGGAGGAGTGTCTTGTGGAGGAAATCTCGTTGAGCTACGGAAAGGAGGAGGAGCTCTCCTTCAGCGGGATTCACTTCAAGGCCGGCTGCTGGTTGTGGAGTGCGAAAGTAGGGCAACAGCGGACTGGCTTTGCAGGGTGGTGCCAAATCTGAGCACCTGGAAAGGAATAGAGTTGACGACTAGGGAGGGAGCAGACATCCCGAAATCCCACACCGTCTCTCTATTCCTTCCAAGAAGCGCTGGGCAGTCGGTGGAGAGGGCTTTGCACCTCCTGGGAGTCCAAAATAAAGGGCTCAGGATCACCGACTGGAAAGTCATCAGCTTAAGGGACGAGGGTCCGGGACAGCTGATGACAGCAAATATAGATCCACTATCATATAAAATGATAGTGGAGAGAGACTTCACTGTGGGGTTCAGGTTTGGGAGAATCCCAGTCCGGGGACTGAGGGAGCCAGCCAAAGCCACAGAGAAAGAAGAGCAATCCGAGGGAAAGGAGGCGCAGGAGAAAGAGGTGGGGGACTCCAGACCTGGGATTGAGGAGGGGCTGGGAGAGCTAAACCTCACTGTTGAGGGCGAGGGCAGTCAGCCAGAACCAGTGGCACCTATGACACTGGAGGGGGAGGGCCTGAGGACCCTCACCCATAGAAACTGCGATGGGGACCAATATAAGGGTAGCTCAAGTGAATGTCCATCATGCCAAGGCAGCTTCTGCTGTAGTGGCGAGGACATTTGCCAAACAACAACTTGAGCTAGCATTGATCCAAGAACCCTGGGTTCACAGGAGACAGGTAAAGGGCCTGTACAGCAAGGATGCTAAGGTAATATGGGATGTGAGGCAAGACTCACCCAGAGCCTGCATCATGATAAGGGCGAGTACTAATTACTTTTCTCTTTCAGAATTTTTGACGCGAGATCTGGTGGCCATACAAGTCCTCATTAAGGTGGGGGGAAATGACCGCCAGTTGGTTATCGCATCAGCATATTTTGCAGGAGATGGGGACCAAACACCACCCATCGAGGTGCAAAAGTTAACAAAATACTGTAACAGTAAGAAGCTACCGCTCCTGATAGGATGTGATGCCAATGCTCACAACTGGATATGGGGCAGCAACGACACCAACCAGAGAGGTGAGTACCTTTTAGAATTCATACTAAAAGAGAACTTAGAAATCTTTAATGTAGGGTCTACACCTACATTTGTAACAAGAGTAAGAGAAGAAGTTCTAGATATAACATTTGGAACTTCTAGTTTAACTAGAGCAGTAATTAATTGGAGGGTTTCAGATGAACCATCGATGTCGGACCATAGGATAATAATGTTCGACCTTAGGGGGGAACTCACTATGGGAGGTGACTTTATTAGAAACCCTAGAAGGACTAATTGGGAGGGATATAAAACCTCTCTAAAAGAAAACCTAGAGCGATCGACAGTGAAGAGAGGGGCTAGACACCCTCTTGAACTGGAGATTGCAGTGGAGGAGCTAAACAGGGCAATTGTTGAGGCGTACGAGGGAAATTGCCCTGTTAAGACTAAAAAGAAACTGACAGATGCCGACTGGTGGACTGAGGAACTGTCAGAGCTAAGAAATAAAGTTCGCAAAAGCTTCAATGGAGCCAAGCGTAACGGAAATTGGCAAGAATATAGCAGGGCACTTACTGCGTACAATATAGAAATCAGGTCGGCAAAGCGCAGAAGCTTCAAGAACTTCTGTGAAAGCATAGCCGCTACCTCGCAGATACATAAAGCGATGGCCAAGAATAAAGGGGAGGAAAGAAACTCCCTAAAGAAACCGGATGGCAGCTTTACGGAGAATGAGGAGCAGAGAGCACGACTTCTGCTGGAAACTCACTTTCCGGGAAGCCAGGATCAGAATGTGGAGGAAACAGTGGAATTTAGAAAACCTCTGTCCACAGACTGGAGGACAGCCTCAGAAATATGTACCGAAGAACGGTTAGATTGGGCCATCAGCGCATTCCAAGCCTACAAAACACCTGGGGTGGACGGTATTTTCCCTGCGCTTTTACAAAAAGGAAAGCAGGAACTAATGATCCATTTAATCAGGATAACCAGAAGCAGCCTGGCTCTCGGGTACATCCCGAAGATCTGGAGAAGGGCAAGAGTAACCTTCATTCCAAAGGTGGGCAAAAAGGAGAATACACATCCAAAGTCATTCAGGCCCATAAGTCTAACATCGTTTTTATTAAAAACTTTAGAAAAGGTAGTGGACAATTACATGCAGTGCTTGAGAAACTACCTTTACATCACAGTCAACATGCTTACAGGGCGGGTAGATCGACTGACACCGCTCTGTATGAGTTGACGAGTAGGATCGAGGAAGCATTAAACTCAAAAGAGACCGCGCTCTGTGCTTTCCTTGATATCGAAGGAGCATTCGACAACACATCCCACAAAGCGGTGGAGAAGGCTCTTGAGAAAAGAAGAGTAAATACCACTGTCCTAAGATGGGTGGGAGAACTGCTAGGAACAAGACGGGCAGAGACGCAGGTGGGGCAAAACACCATCACGGTTAAGACTACAAGAGGCTGCCCACAAGGAGGAGTACTATCTCCCCTTCTCTGGAGCCTAGTTATAGACGAACTACTGGAAGAACTGAACAGCCATGGCATTGCCAGTCAGGGATACGCTGACGACATTGTCATAATCGCCAGAGGAAAGTTCGAGGAAACACTTTGCGATATAGTAGAAAGTGGTCTAAAAATAACTAAAGAATGGTGCTCAAAAGTGGGACTAAATCTCAACCCGAGGAAGACCACGGTGGTACCTTTCACTAGGAAAAGAAAATTACAGCATATCCGACCCATTAAAATAAATGGAGAGGAAATCATGCTAGAGAAAGAGGTCAAATTTCTAGGAGTGATCCTTGACAGTAAACTTCTATGGAATAAACACATGGAGGTGGCAGTGAACAAGGCCACAAGAGCATTGATGGTGTGCAGATCCTTGGCGGGAAAAACTTGGGGTTGTAACCCAAGTATCCTAAGATGGATGTACATCATGATGGTAAGACCCATAATAACATATGGGGCAGTGGCCTGGGCTAGAAGGAGCCAGCTAAGCACAGAGAAAAAAGCTCTCGGAAAAGTGCAAAGGTTGGCATGCATTTGTATGACTGGAGCAATGAGAACATGCCCAACAGCGGCCATGGAAGTAATCATGGGACTAACACCACTCCACCTGGTCATACAAAGAACGGCAGTAGAAACTATACTAAGAATGAGCAGGGAAGGAGTTGGGAGGAATAAAGTCATATCTCTCAAAGAGTATGACTCACTCTCTAAGAACACCCCCCTGCTAGAATTACCAAAAGAATATGGTAAAGAAATATTGTTTTGAGAGGAACTTCACAACAAAGATAAATACTAAAAGAAATTGGAGCTCAGATCCTTCGAACCGTCAACTTGACCACTACTCAATAAAATGGTACACCGACGGATCAAAAACATCTGAAGGAACAGGAGCCGGAGTGTATGGGCCAAGAACCAAATACTTCGAACCATTGGGGTGCTACCCAAGCATCTTCCAAGCAGAAGTATATGCAATAGAAAGATGTGCACAACTCAACATTGACAGGAAATACAAGAAAACAAGTATTGCCATACTGTCAGATAGCCAGGCTGCAATAAAGGCGTTGAATTCTTATGAAATCAACTCCAAAACAGTCTGGGATTGCCTAATCAAATTAAATGAATTAGGGAAAGAAAATAGAGTTGTTCTCCAATGGGTTCCAGGACACACTGGGATAGAGGGCAACGAAGAAGCAGATAAGCTTGCAAAAAGGGGATCAGAAACACCTTTTACTGGACCAGAGCCGTTTACCGGAATTGGGATGAACACCATTCGGGCGACTCTGGATTCAAAGGAAAAGAACGAAAGAGAACAGCTATGGAGAGATTATCCAAAACTGAGGCAGTCCAAAGAACTTCTCGGGACATTCGACCACAAAAGAACTGCCGACTGCCTAAAACTTAGCAAGAACAAGTTGAGAATACTGACAGGATTCTTAACAGGACACTGCAGACTCAGGGGACACCTGAAGAAACTGGGTCTTGAAGAAATTGACATATGCAGATTCTGTGGATCAGCAGAAGAGACCCCAGCTCATCTCCTCAAGGATTGTGGAGCTCTGATCCACAAAAGAAGAAGAATATGGGGAGCATATTGTCTGTCATCGAAGGAGCTCCCATCCTTAGAACCGCGCCAGATCCTTAGCTTTTTGGAAGCCATCGGACTGGAAAAGATACTCTGAACCGGGACTTATACCGTAGGAGGATGATAGAAAAGGGGGGCACAATAGATCCAGGAGGTCGCAGTGCAATACACACCCCTAATAACGAATCTATCTATCTATCTATCTATACATCCAACTTGCCGCGGTGAGAAAGCTTTAAATACTAAGAGATGTATAACATTATTAATATCAAAATACGTTTTTTTTAACTTATCTGGAAGTGACTTGCCCCCCTCTGCAAAAAATCCTTGCCCCCCTGCAAAAAATCCTGCGGACGCCCTTGATGGAGACTTAGCTGTCTTCCGGTTTCGCTGCATCCGCAGAAGATGAACAACAATGAGCTGATCAGCATGAAATGGACCATCCAAGTGTAACAGAGGTCGGGCAAAACAAAAAAATGTCGCACGTATTCAACTTCAACCCTTCTTTCTCGAGCTCCCAGGCTTCTCTGCCTTCCTTGGCTTCCTTTCCTCTCCTCCTTCTCCTCTCCCTCCTTCGATCCTCACTCTTCTCTTTCAATTAAATTATATTATATTCCAATATCAATATATTTCACTTTAACAAATTTTCTATAAATTAGAAATTATTTGGACGATTTATATTTTCTAAAATATTGACTCCCAATTCATTTAATTTAAACACATAAAAAAATGGTTATTCAATTTATTTGGCCGACACATCTGTGGTGGACCATATTATAACTTTATTTTATTTCTTTGTATTTTATCTTTGGTTTTATAAAAAAAATTAATTAATTAAGTTTAAAAAATTATTTTATGAGTTTATTTTATGTGATTTTGTGTTGTGTTGTATTGTGTCGAATAATTTTTTTGTTTTTATCTTCAATTTTATTTATTTTATTTTAGTATTTTAATTTTATTATTTAGTTTTGTTTATTTTCTTTATTCCTTCTTTTCTTTCTTTACTTTCTTTGTGTTTTATTTATTTTTGTGTTTTGTATTTTGTTTATTTTTAAAATGATAATGTTTGATGAGTGGTTTTATTTCTTAAACTTAATTTTTGGGTTTTCTATTTTGTATTCTTAGATTTATTTTTAAATTGTTTAATGTTTCCCGTTCTGTTTGTTTTAAAACTGTTTATTTAAAAAAAATGTTTTAACTTTCATGTTAATATTATAACAGAATTTTATTTATTTATTCATTGAAAATTATTATTTATTTTATTAATAAAATTTCTAAATTATGTTTTATTATCTAATTCTAAATTTCTTTCTGTTTATTTCAGAAAATTCACCATTTGGCCTAACTTTCTCAAATTGGATGAAAATTTATTTAAAAAAAAAAAAAAAATTATTTTATAATGAAAAATTATGTTCGATTCTCTTTAATTTAATAAATGTCTTTTATTAAACCAAAAAAATCTTGCATTAATCAATTATTTCCTTTTATTATTCCTTAATTCTAAGTTAAAAATATGTAATTTGAATCAGCTGATTTGAAAAATTATACTTTTAATTTTATTTATTAAGTTTCTATTTAAATTTTTATTCAAATTTCTTTATGATTTTAATAAATTTATTATATTTTAATTATGAATTTAATATTTAGTTAATTTTTATTTATTTGAGCTCTTTATTCATTAAAAGAAACTGATCTTTGATTTTGTAATTGTAATTGTAATAGAGAGAGGGCGTTTCGACTACACCGGCCATTTAACGCCACAAATCGTTTTTTTTTTTTTTGGGAACTAACTAAACTAACTGATATAACTTTATATCATGAAGGAACTTAATAATATGCTGTAACCTATCACTATCACTTTAAATGTCCTTAGATTTTATATTATTCTTAGTCCTCTCCACAAGGAAAAGACGGCACTCAAAAAGAACATGATCCACAGTGACCCATTCATTACAAGTGGCACACCACGGTGGGCTTTCACCCCGAAGGAGATGTCCATGAGTGAAAAAACAATGGCCTATTCTCAGACGTGTGAAGATCACTTGCTCCTTTCTTGATAAGTTTGTCTTCTGACACCCAGTTATATCCCGAAGAACCACTCTCAACTTATTGTTTCGGATGTGTAACCATTCATTCCTCCAGTTGTACAAAATTTTTGATGCAATTAATTTCTTAATGTCATCAAAACAATTAGAATCAAAATCGACTAATTGTTTATCAGCTCCTTGTTTGGCGAAACAGTCGACTATTTCATTTTTCTCTATGTCAACATGGCCAGGCACCCACATAAAATTAACTGTAATTTGTCTATTCCTGAACCTCTTGATCAAAGCATGGATGTTCTGTATTACAGGTTGAAGAGTAAACATTTTTTCTAGGGCACCCAAGCAACTCAATGAATCCGTACAAATTAGAAAATCTCGGCTGAATTATTTTCCATCCAAGTATAACAGGACAAGATAGATCGCCCTGAGTTCCGCCATAAAAATTGTAGCCTCCCCCGCGCGTGGGTGGCTCTTTCGGTGGCTTTGCTTGGGGACAGCCAGGGGACCGAAAGGGATTTTTATCGTTTAAAATCCGCTTCGCATTTACACTGTAGCTGTTTATACTACAGTGGCTGAATAAAATTAGAAATTGTGTAACTCAGGTTGGGAGAGCATCTCTCTTCAAATGCCTGGAGGAGTGTGAATAAAAATTGAAAGATCATGAGAAAAGAGGTACATACCAGAGAGCAGAAGCCTCGCTGAACTAGCTGAAAGAAATATATTAGGTTTGGGCCAAAGAAAAGATTTCAATTTGAGAGCAAAAGGAAAATCTTTTAATAAAAAAATTCGCTTCTTTTTTCATCTCATCATAACAATTTCTTCTTTTATTTAAATTACTTTAATCAAAATTAATCTGGTTTTATTTTCAATTATTATTAATAAATCAAGTTATTGTTTTCGATCGATCTTTTATTATTATTTATTTTTATATATTTTTATATACGTTTATTTGTTTTAATTAATTAATGGAATGGTCGACCATACCTTATCACTGGGGGTGATCACTGATATGAGGAGGGCGGGGTCCTGAACAGCATCCGTGAAGATGACGGTGCGTCGTCTTGAGGCCCGCTTCCCGATGTCGACCAGAGAGAGAGACAGAGCCAGCGAGTACAATTCGCTGCAGCTCAATAGTGTGATATTTAAGGCCAGAAGGCCTGCTCAGCATCCGCACTGGACCAATTGATGAGGCCAGGGACTCGGCTGGATTGAAGATTGCTTGGTGTTGCAGTATAATATAGCACAAGGGAGCACTGGGGTTTGGATACCCAAAAGGATTATATTCGCGATCTGCACGGCTTGAGCACCGAAAGCCAAGTGTGTGAGAGAGGCGCGCACTGCCTTAATTAACCCCTCTTGTAAGGGTTTAAAATAGTTAATTGCCTCGATTATTATTAAATTTTATTATTTTCCGTTTAAAAGAAATAATCTTTAAACAAAAAATTTTAAATAAAAAAATACAAAAAAAATTTAAAAAAAAAAAACAAAAAAAAATACAAAATACAAAAAAAAAAAATTTTTTAATAAAAAATCAAAAATATTTAACAAAAAAAAGATAAAGGAAAAAAATTTCCAAAAAATCAACTAATAAATAATTTTTAAGAGAAAAGAAAATATTTTTTCTTAATGTATTAGGAAGTTTACTTGTAAAAGTATTCAGATGGATTTGAATGATTATAATAAAAAAATTTTTACACAAAAATTTTTTTATTTTTCAGGAATTAAACACCGACGACTGGTTTGCGCACATTTCTCAGTTTCGGTCACCATGTGTGACCATCATCAGGCCTTTTTTCCTTTTCCCCTATGTATGCTCATATGCCCTTATTTTAAAGATGGTGACACTGACTTATCTCAAAACTATATGTGATATATTTTATTTTTAGCTCAGATTTTAATTTCTTCGAAGCGCCGTTGTTTATTTGTTTCTGAGCTTCTCTATAGATATTTTAATAATACAGAAAGAAATAACAATTGTATTATTAAAATATCTATAGAGAAGCTCAGAAACAAATAAACAACGGCGCTTCGAAGAAATTAAAATCTGAGCTAAAAATAAAATATATCACATATAGTTTTGAGATAAGTCAGTGTCACCATCTTTAAAATAAGGGCATATGAGCATACATAGGGGAAGAGGAAAAAAGGTATGTGTATAAAAAGAGATAAAGATAAGAAAAAGAAAGATAAAATTTTGTTTTTTTGGGAAAAAAAAAGTATTCTAAATAATTTAATGTTAAAGAATCAATGTAACAAAGTGTAAAATTATATCAGATAGATTTTGTTTTAAACCTTAAGTTTTGTTAAATGTATTTTAATTTTTTAGGCCTGATGATGGTCACATATGGTGACCGAAACTGAGAAATGTGCGCAAAACCAGTCGTCAGTGTTAAATTCCTGAAAAATAAAAAAAATTTTTGTGTAAAAATTTTTTTATTATAATCATTCAAATCCATCTGAATACTTTTACAAGTAAACTTCCTAATACATTAAGAAAGTTATATAATCTTGTACATCCTCAAAGTCAAAAAAAAAAAAGAAAAGAAAATATTTTTCACCAAAAAAAAAAAAAAAAAAAAAAATGAATAATAAGCAGATACAATCCGGCTCGACGATGGCAACAGCAGAAGCAGAGCTCGCCCTGAGGCAGTACACCCCCCGGTCCGTCGGACTCTACCCGTCGGATACGCTTCGAAGTAAGTAGTAGTTTTTCTGGAAAAACCTCATTTTTTAAACAAAAGTCCCTTAATGGATAAAGTTTGGCCACTAGGGGTATGACTTTTTGACTTTTTTTTTTTTAAAGATTTCCTGTATCACGACTCAATGAACTTTTGCCTATTAATGACTATAATGACGTTTATTCCATGAAACTATTAAAAAAGGTCACGCACAAACCACTTTGAAATTTTAGGTTGAATAGTCGCAGTCTTGTATAAGCTGGTATATAAGGGAGGTGTTCAAAGAGAGTAGTTGAGTTTTAATTAGCTTAATTTGGTGTCAATTATAACTTTCAGAACCCTCTAGAAAATCCCGGGGGAGGGGGGGTAAGGGAACCCCTGGGAAGGGGTAAGCCAAAATCATAGCTATATATTTTATTTTTCTAATAAAGATTTAATGATAAATTATATCAATTCTAATTATAAAAGCAAATTTTAGTATTTTTTTTATTATTCTAAATAAAAGCAGGCGATGATCGGCTGCAGCAAATGTTCGAAGAGAAAGGTACCCCAAACCCAAGTTTATTAGTTGCCAGCTCAGCTCCATGTGCTGGATCGCCTTTTACGTGTTGTCATGGGCGATGAGCTCCATGGTTTCACTAAATCACCAACATCCACTACTTCTTTGTGCAGGATTTGATTAGCCATTATAATAAATTGAAAGGAGCCTTCAGCAAAGTTAAAACTAAAATTAAGGAAACAGGCGGCTGAAGAGACGACATGAAGTTTCTTTACCACCTCACTCGTGTCTTCGGTCAATTCGCTGAGAGGAATGAAATCCTCTTCGTGAAATTTCAACAAATTCGAAATATCAGCAATGCATGCTGGACCTCTCGTGCCATTCTAGCCCTTCTTTCATTTATACTGATGCCTGAAATCCGCAAAAGGTTGCGCAAAATTCGTCCATTCATTTCTTACTAATGGGCTGATCATTAAATTAGCAGCCAATGCTTTCGCGTTCAAGATTTTGATTAACTATCTGCTGCTCTGAATCAGCAGAGCTCAATTGCTTGAAAACCCACTGGAAAATAGATGAATTTCCAATCAGTATTGCCCGAAACAACCAATGCTGTGAGCGTGCGGTGCATTCAAAGATATGGAAGAAATCTACTAAGACACCTCCCTCAATAAGGACAACCCCCCACTGAGATTCATCCTCATCAATGACCTTATTTAGAATATTTGACTTCCTTGTGTCTCTAATGACCCTATATAAGTGAGTCTAAAGCTTGTGTTCAATTTTGTATCTATTTAAAGTGACTTCGAACTATTGAAACTAAAACTGATAGACCCAATCTCCCCTCACACACCGGTACTCTTATAATATATGTAATAAATTAAATAATTAAAAAGCAGTATTAAAATCTAATAATTGAATTCATCAGAATTGGTATAGAGTAAGATATTAGGCGAAAGGCATGCCAGCTGCCGCGGTCAAACGCTTTAATAGATTTATTCAAAAAATTGGCAAAAAATCTGATATATAAAATTTTCAAATCATTTTGTGCGTGACGTTTTTTTATCAAATCACCTTGAAAGTAAGATTTTACATAATATTTAGTAAAAGTTCATCATGTTATGATACAGGGATACGAGGTTGTAAAAAAGTCATACCCCTAATGCGCACCCCCGGCAAGGATCTCTGCCCCCTTGGATGCCCCCCCCAATCAGCTCGAAAACCAAAAAATTTTTAAAATTATTCACTTTTCCTTAAAAAAATGTAATTTATGTTTTAAGCTTTTTATTTCAAGAAAGATTTTTTTTTTTTTATTCTTTATTTTAATAAATAAATTTAGTTACTCTCAAGTTTTTGTCAAGTAAATATCTTTCTTTTGTGCCATTATAATGTCATCGAAAAGAAAAAAAAATCCTATAACTTTACAAGGGCGGATACAAGGGGGGGGGGTAAAGGGGGTAATTACCCCTGAGATTTGAAAAAAATACTTTTTTTTCGAAAAAAATGTATTTTTAATGTAAAATTTTAAAAATTAATACTTAAAAATTTGTTTTGCATTTATATTCTGGCAAACAAGTACAGAATGCGCCTTTAAATTTCCGAAATTAAGAAAAAATAGTGTGCTGTGCGACCAGTCACACCATATTACCCCCCCCCCCCCCCCGAGAAACACCTCTGGATCCGCCCTTGTAACTTTACCAATCGAATTGAAATAAATAGAGCCGGGGTCTAAATGGCCTTCGATGCCGAAAAAGACCTAAATTAAAAAAAAAAAAAAACTTTATTGAGCCCCAATCTAAAAAAAAATTTCTTCTTCGAGTACAAGTGTAAATCCACCAGCTATGAATCAAGCTCAAGTGATTCAGAAGAAATTGATACTCATTTTGAGAAATTCTGCGCATAGCCAATATCTTTCTGAAAAATTTCATATTTCTCAGGAGATAGTGAGAAAGCCTGTCAACAAAAACTGAAAATATTTCCCTGTACGTGCTGGTGGTGTGACATTTTTTAGATCCTCTTTAAAATATATATTGCCCTTGGAATCTTTTGAAGCACACTTTTTACTCTTGTACTTTATAGGAAAGATAGGAGAAATGGTTGTCATAGTAACATTTTCTCATGTTTATAAATTTTACATCTTGAATTCGAATTCTAATGTTCTGTACTGTTAAAAACTAAATACGCCTATGTAGATTAGAGTCCGACCGAAATCAAGATTTTCAGCCGAAACCGATTTTTGGCTTCAATTTTAGTTTCGACCGAAATCGAAACTTGATTTAAACTTTTTCTTAAAATTTCCCACACAAAATTCATCTTTTTTTTTAGTAAAATTTCCAATTTTTGCTCTTGCGAAAATCATTTGACCTTTTTTTTTTAAGTGCGAATTTCACTCGACGTTTTACTTTTTTTTTTTAGTATACGAGCATAATCCCATCTTTTCAAACTCAGGTTTCGGGCAGGACGAAGTTTCGGCTGAAATTTGGCCGAAACTTGCCGAATCCGAAACTTCGGTCGGTTCCACAAAAAATCTGGTGCCACGAGTCACACCAGATTTTTTGTTTCTCTGTTGATGTGGCCTATATATTTATTGACTGCCCCCCCCCTGTTGACAAGTCCCCCCCCTCCCCCCCCCCACTGAGAATAAGCTAGCGCCGTCACTGTTTGTATTTCATTATTTTTATTTTGTTTTTGCAAATCCAATATTACATACAGATATTTATCTTTTAAAATCTCTATACATAATTATAATGCTAAAAAAATAAAAATCTTGTGTGACTGGTCGCACAGCACAGAACTTTCTCTAACCCTTCAGCAAGAAAAAGTTGTGTACTGTGCTCTGATATATAAAATTTTCAATCATTTTGTGCGTGACGTTTTTTTATTAAATCAGCTTGAAAGTAAGATTTTATTTGGACCCTGTTATGCAATGGTGTGTCAAAGACCAAAAAATTCAAAATCGAGTTAAGCACGGAATATTGTTTCAAATGCTTTAATGAATAGTATTTTTTATGAAATATGTCCAAAAAAAATTTATATTTAATGTTACTTGCACAATTGACAAGAAAAATTATATATAATCCAATGTAAACAAAAAACTTTATTGTTGATTTTCTCAAAACTCAATGATTGGTCTTTGACACACCATTGCATAACAGGGTCCATTTAATCTTTAGTAAAAGTTCATCAAGTTATGTCTACAACTTATAAAAGACCTTTTTTTGATTTTCGAAAAAATAAAATTTTTTTTAGATTAATCGCATTAAATAAAAGATATTTTTAAAAAATTCGCTCTATATCTTATAGACAGTAGCGTAACTAGGTGGGAGCGAAGGGGGGCGCTCGCCCCCTCCGCCCCAGGCGCTTCAAGCCTTTGGCGCCCCTCAATACCGACATAGGCGCCCTAGGGCATCTAAAATATAGCCCAGGAACGGTGATTTTATCATATTCTTTTCATAAATTGTCCAAAAAATTGATAGTTTTCTTTTAAATTATATTACAACTTAAACAAACGGCGCCCTAGTTGAGCTTCGCCCCCTCCGCCCTCAAAGGCTAGTTACGCCGCACAGTGGGCTGAAATAGGAAAAAAGCGGCCATAATTCAAAAAAATGAACTTCAAAATATAAAAACAACGTTTTGCACACCATTAATAGACTATATGTGGACCTCAGTACAATAATTAATTTTTTTTTTACCCAACCCAAACCAGAGTTATAGAGCGCCAAAGTGGGCAAGAAAACTTACTAACTTTTCTTTGCGTTTTAAGTCGAGATTCAGGAATTTTTTTCATGTATTAATATTGATCCAATTTTAATGAATTTTTTTTTGAATCATAGATAAATTAATCTACTTTCTGAAAATATTTTTGTTTTTGTTGTATTTCAGTTATTTATTTTTAAATAAATTTTTTTTGTAAGCAAAAAAAAGCAATATAAATTTTTTTCAATTTCAAAAAAGTATATGGGATCCATGCGGATACCTAACAACATCAATAGATTCTGGAACTAGAATACATGTAGAACATGATTGCATCGAAACTTTTTGCCCGAATTTGCCCGCCGAATTTTTATTAATTTTTTTATAATTAAATCGGCAGAAAAACAAATGATTTCCGTCAAACCATATGAACTTCTCTCTGCTTTATAGATAATAATGAAACGTGACAAAGGGCTGAAGGACAAAATAAAATCAGGCAATGATTAGAATGACCATAAAATTTTATGGTGGGGGCTCAGATTTTGTAATCTTTTGAAAAAATAATCTATTAAAAGGGAATATCCAATATTTGAAAATTGTATCTTTTCTTGTTCATATTCTTATTAATATTATTGAAATAACTATATTATTTTTGTATACAAGTGATAAAGCCCCCCTGGACCCCCTCAAATGCCTTCAGCGAGCAAATGCATCAAATTTATTCTTGCTCACTGTTTGGAAATTTTGCAATTGCTCGCCTTCAGCGCAAAATTTTAAAGTTTTAAATTTCCTTCACTGACTCCACTTCCTTTGTCTCTGGCCAATCAGCAAGAGAGAGTGGTAAACAGGAACATAAAACAGAAGTTAGTGGCTAGAGCTTTATATTATAGTAATGATATTTATTTTTTAGCAAATAATTTTTATTTAAGTTGGAAAGGTGATAGGTCTTTTCAGTCCAAATAAAATATTTTAGGGGATGTGGAGGCAGAGGCAGCCAAAAATAAAATACTCTGAATGCTTTACCAATCAGCCGGAGACGTTTCGGTTTATTTGCTATAAACCATCCTCAGTCCTTTCTAAAATACATACATATAAATATAAACAGTTGTTAACTTACTTAAGAAAATTATATTATATTTGTTTACAATTAGTATATTTATGCTCAGAGTTGGTCGGGTGATAATTCATATACATTGTTTTAAAATCGAATACTATTGTCGACGTATGTATATAGAGAAATTTGAGCTTAGATGAATTTGATGGTTGTTCGTGTGAGTTTCAAATATATCTAAATTCTGAATTAACATTCGTCATCTTAAATAAGATTGACTAGGTCAATGTACAAAAAAATTTTTTCCTTTCTTTTTATTAATATAATAATTCACATTTCCTTCACTGATTTATAAAAATAAATTAATTTCTAATAATTATATAATATTTAGTTTTATCTTTGCCCTTGTTTATCAATTTTACATTTCCGTTATTGTTGAAATTTATTTAATTTTCATATTGTTATAAATGCTTATTATGTATAATAGAACAAATATCTATTTGATTTATGATTTTTGATTACCTTTTATTATCTCAACTCAAACTCGAGAAATTAGGGCGTCAAACGCTCTACTGAGCGTTTCGCTATCTCTATGAAAATTGACCGCAGAATCACCATAGGAGCGAATGTAACACATTTCTATTAAAAGTCTTTTTGTCGTAATTGGTTCTGTGGCTAGAATCCTAAAATTATCGAGATCAAATTTGTCCCGACCAACTCTGAGCATAAATATACTAATTGTAAACAAATATAATATAATTTTCTTAAGTAAGTTAACAACTGTTTATATTTATATGTATGTATTTTAGAAAGGACTGAGGATGGTTTATAGCAAATAAACCGAAACGTCTCCGGCTGATTGGTAAAGCATTCAGAGTATTTTATTTTTGGCTGCCTCTGCCTCCACATCCCCTAAAATCAACATACACAGCCACTACTTACATCTCAAATAAAATATATAAATAATTTATATATTTATTTTATTAAAAATCTATCAGATCTCAGACCGTCGGGTTTCGGCTACTCTGCTGTAAGCCTTCCTCAGTGAGGGCTGGATCTAAATGGTAGAATATAATAAATTAAAAATTAAGTAATTGATTTTATATTTAGAATTATATATTTACCTATAAGGTGAGTATTATATTCGCATTTAGATCCATTACATTGAAACATCTGAGAGTCATATTAATAAATAATGCCATGCATACAAACACCACTTTGCTAGTCAATCATATAATGAACAAGTTCAAATTCTATTTTTAAATAAATATTTCATAAAAGAGTAGCTGAGGGGATTAACCTGACATCTATCGGTCTTATCAATTTACTATTATATAAAGCAAAAAGAAAAATAAATTTAAATTTAAAATTTTTATACAAAACAACTTTCTGAATACATTTAAGGCAATGTAGTTTATATACATCGATACAACTATTTATAATTACAAATATTGAGCTATTACATATTTTACAAGTTATATAGTCTACTGATGATGCCAGTATAATTTTCACTGAGATTTTCGGTGTCACTTTTAAAATTTATGGAGGAGTCTCTTAATATTTGCACATGTGCGGCCTCCTTGAATTTTCTTTTTTCTTCTATTTTTTCATAACATATTATCTTCGTATTTTCGTAATCCATCTCGTGATTTAGATCCAGACAGTGAATTGACAACGCCGATTTCGGCTGTTTGTTTTTAACAGTGTTAAAATGTTCTTTTAGACGAACTTTTAGAGGTCGTTTTGTCTCTCCTATATAAATGTAAGGATTTTTATTTTCTTGGCATTTTTTGCATTCAATTTTGTAAACAAGTTGTTTTTGTTCAAGGGTTTTGATTTTGCTTTTGTTAGAAAATAGCGGGCGCAGTGCTTTCTCAGATTTAATGCCAAATTTTATTTTTTCTTTTTTTAGTTGATTATTAATCCTTTCTGTTAATTCCGGAATATAGGTGATGGAGCCATAAAACACGGTGGGAGGATTAGTGATGGTGGTGTTTTTCTGCGATTGCTTTCTTTCTAATTTGATATCAAAATTGTGAATTTGTTTTAAGATTAGATGTTTTGGATAGCCGTTTTTTTGACATCTTTTTATAAGATCTTCTAAATTTTTGTTTATATAGTCTGAATGACATATATTTTTAATTCTGAATATCTCATTCTTTATTATGTTTAATTTTTGATTTATCGGTTGTTCTGATTTAAAATTTATCATCCTATTACTTTTAGATGGTTTTATAAATAGATCTGTTTTTATACTGCCTCCCACTCTCTTGATTAGAATATCAAGAAAATTAATTTCATTATTGGCCTCTTTTTCAATTGTGAAGACAATGTTCGGATGATAGTTGTTTAGAGATGCCAGGAAATTTATTGTGTTGTTTTCTTTTAGAATGCAAATCGAGTCATCTACATATTGATAGTACATTTTGTAATTTTGTTTAGTTATAATGTTTTCGTATATATCATCAAGAACCAAATCTGATAAAATAGGCGATATTTTTGAACCCGCCGGTAGCCCTGATATTTGCTCATAGAAGGAACCTTGAAATTCAAAGAAATTGTTATCAAGAAGTAATTGTATCCCCTCCATAAAATGTTCTTCATTTAATGTTGTCACTTCTTTTATTTTGTGCCAGTTCTTTGTAATTATGTTTTTAATGACATCTCTTGGTAGACTAGGATACAAATTTATTATGTCAAAACTGACAAAAATTTCATCTTCGTTTATAGTTATATTTTTAATTTTTTCAACAGTTTCGTAAGAATTTTTAACCCTCCAATCATGTCTAATCAAGGGTTTTAAGATGTTAGTGAACAATTGACTCAAATTTTCAAGTGGGCTATCAATTGATGATACTACTGGCCTAAGAGGATATGGTTGAGGCTTGTGAAGTTTAATTAATCCATAAATTTGAGGTAATGTTTTATAGTTGGATTTTAAGTGTTTAGCGAATGCTTTTTCGATTTCTTTATATGTTTCGAGTTTGTTAACAAATAAATTCAATTTTCTTTCCAGTTTTGATAAAGGGTTCTTGTTTAGGCGTTTATATGATTTTTCATTTTGCAGTAAATCGAGCATTTTTGAAGTATATTCGCTTTTATTTAAAGCCACACTTTTATTTGATTTGTCCGATTCTATAAAAATGATCTCTTCTTCATGTTCTTTTTTAAATTTTTTGGTTTTTTGGATTAATTTGCCTATGTTATTTTTTGAAGATTTTGAGTTTTCATTTCTATATAGAAAATTAGTAACAATGTTACTTATATTGTTTCTGATCTTTTTCTTTTTTTGTGATTGTTCTTTTTTAAAATTACGGTTTAAAATGTATTCAACGTCAGAAAGTAAATTGATGATATTTTGCTTAAAGTTTCTTTCATTGTTGATCGAAAATTTTGGACCTAGACTTAAAATGCTTAAGATATCTTCCGGAATGTTAACATCGGATAAATTGATTATGTAATCTTTTTCAGATGTAAGTAAATTGCTCTCTCTAACCATATTTAAAAATCTATTTATTGTCTTTTGTTTGTTTTTAAGGTAAAATTTATAGTAATCAGTCTTATGCAGATTAACTAGTTTATTATACAAATTCTCATTTACTAAATTTTTAATTTCTTTCCAATATTTATCTAAAGTATCAAAAATAGAATTTAGACTTCGATACGAGTATTTTATTTCAAGATTTAGAATTTTAAAAAATGCTTTTTTGAAAATTGTTTCTATTTTGTTTTTTAAAATATCAGAAATATGCAAATAATTAGTATAGTTAACATTGTTTGATATATGGTTTGGAATAATTCTATGTTCTTTACATTTATTCAAAAATAGGATTCGGTTATTTAGTCTAGATAATTTTCGATATGTATTTTCTATTGCATGATTGATTTTTGATGCAGATGGGATTGTTTTGAGTTCGTTGTATATTTCTGTCATACGGGCCATCATTCACAATACGCTCCCAAAACAAAGGCAGGATCTCGTTCTTTGACCATAAAATATTATCATTTAACTCACCAGGACTGTGCAAATTGTAGTTGGAAAGGTGATAGGTCTTTTCAGTCCAAATAAAATATATAAATAATTTATATATTTATTTTATTAAAAATCTATCAGATCTCAGACCGTCGGGTTTCGGCTACTCTGCTACTTAATTTTTAATTTATTATATTCTACCATTTAGATCCAGCCCTCACTGAGGAAGGCTTACAGCAGAGTAGCCGAAACCCGACGGTCTGAGATCTGATAGATTTTTAATAAAATAAATATATAAATTATTTATATATTTTATTTGGACTGAAAAGACCTATCACCTTTCCAACTACAATTTGCACAGTCCTGGTGAGTTAAATGATAATATTTTATGGTCAAAGAACGAGATCCTGCCTTTGTTTTGGGAGCGTATTGTGAATGATGGCCCGTATGACAGAAATATACAACGAACTCAAAACAATCCCATCTGCATCAAAAATCAATCATGCAATAGAAAATACATATCGAAAATTATCTAGACTAAATAACCGAATCCTATTTTTGAATAAATGTAAAGAACATAGAATTATTCCAAACCATATATCAAACAATGTTAACTATACTAATTATTTGCATATTTCTGATATTTTAAAAAACAAAATAGAAACAATTTTCAAAAAAGCATTTTTTAAAATTCTAAATCTTGAAATAAAATACTCGTATCGAAGTCTAAATTCTATTTTTGATACTTTAGATAAATATTGGAAAGAAATTAAAAATTTAGTAAATGAGAATTTGTATAATAAACTAGTTAATCTGCATAAGACTGATTACTATAAATTTTACCTTAAAAACAAACAAAAGACAATAAATAGATTTTTAAATATGGTTAGAGAGAGCAATTTACTTACATCTGAAAAAGATTACATAATCAATTTATCCGATGTTAACATTCCGGAAGATATCTTAAGCATTTTAAGTCTAGGTCCAAAATTTTCGATCAACAATGAAAGAAACTTTAAGCAAAATATCATCAATTTACTTTCTGACGTTGAATACATTTTAAACCGTAATTTTAAAAAAGAACAATCACAAAAAAAGAAAAAGATCAGAAACAATATAAGTAACATTGTTACTAATTTTCTATATAGAAATGAAAACTCAAAATCTTCAAAAAATAACATAGGCAAATTAATCCAAAAAACCAAAAAATTTAAAAAAGAACATGAAGAAGAGATCATTTTTATAGAATCGGACAAATCAAATAAAAGTGTGGCTTTAAATAAAAGCGAATATACTTCAAAAATGCTCGATTTACTGCAAAATGAAAAATCATATAAACGCCTAAACAAGAACCCTTTATCAAAACTGGAAAGAAAATTGAATTTATTTGTTAACAAACTCGAAACATATAAAGAAATCGAAAAAGCATTCGCTAAACACTTAAAATCCAACTATAAAACATTACCTCAAATTTATGGATTAATTAAACTTCACAAGCCTCAACCATATCCTCTTAGGCCAGTAGTATCATCAATTGATAGCCCACTTGAAAATTTGAGTCAATTGTTCACTAACATCTTAAAACCCTTGATTAGACATGATTGGAGGGTTAAAAATTCTTACGAAACTGTTGAAAAAATTAAAAATATAACTATAAACGAAGATGAAATTTTTGTCAGTTTTGACATAATAAATTTGTATCCTAGTCTACCAAGAGATGTCATTAAAAACATAATTACAAAGAACTGGCACAAAATAAAAGAAGTGACAACATTAAATGAAGAACATTTTATGGAGGGGATACAATTACTTCTTGATAACAATTTCTTTGAATTTCAAGGTTCCTTCTATGAGCAAATATCAGGGCTACCGGCGGGTTCAAAAATATCGCCTATTTTATCAGATTTGGTTCTTGATGATATATACGAAAACATTATAACTAAACAAAATTACAAAATGTACTATCAATATGTAGATGACTCGATTTGCATTCTAAAAGAAAACAACACAATAAATTTCCTGGCATCTCTAAACAACTATCATCCGAACATTGTCTTCACAATTGAAAAAGAGGCCAATAATGAAATTAATTTTCTTGATATTCTAATCAAGAGAGTGGGAGGCAGTATAAAAACAGATCTATTTATAAAACCATCTAAAAGTAATAGGATGATAAATTTTAAATCAGAACAACCGATAAATCAAAAATTAAACATAATAAAGAATGAGATATTCAGAATTAAAAATATATGTCATTCAGACTATATAAACAAAAATTTAGAAGATCTTATAAAAAGATGTCAAAAAAACGGCTATCCAAAACATCTAATCTTAAAACAAATTCACAATTTTGATATCAAATTAGAAAGAAAGCAATCGCAGAAAAACACCACCATCACTAATCCTCCCACCGTGTTTTATGGCTCCATCACCTATATTCCGGAATTAACAGAAAGGATTAATAATCAACTAAAAAAAGAAAAAAATAAAATTTGGCATTAAATCTGAGAAAGCACTGCGCCCGCTATTTTCTAACAAAAGCAAAATCAAAACCCTTGAACAAAAACAACTTGTTTACAAAATTGAATGCAAAAAATGCCAAGAAAATAAAAATCCTTACATTTATATAGGAGAGACAAAACGACCTCTAAAAGTTCGTCTAAAAGAACATTTTAACACTGTTAAAAACAAACAGCCGAAATCGGCGTTGTCAATTCACTGTCTGGATCTAAATCACGAGATGGATTACGAAAATACGAAGATAATATGTTATGAAAAAATAGAAGAAAAAAGAAAATTCAAGGAGGCCGCACATGTGCAAATATTAAGAGACTCCTCCATAAATTTTAAAAGTGACACCGAAAATCTCAGTGAAAATTATACTGGCATCATCAGTAGACTATATAACTTGTAAAATATGTAATAGCTCAATATTTGTAATTATAAATAGTTGTATCGATGTATATAAACTACATTGCCTTAAATGTATTCAGAAAGTTGTTTTGTATAAAAATTTTAAATTTAAATTTATTTTTCTTTTTGCTTTATATAATAGTAAATTGATAAGACCGATAGATGTCAGGTTAATCCCCTCAGCTACTCTTTTATGAAATATTTATTTAAAAATAGAATTTGAACTTGTTCATTATATGATTGACTAGCAAAGTGGTGTTTGTATGCATGGCATTATTTATTAATATGACTCTCAGATGTTTCAATGTAATGGATCTAAATGCGAATATAATACTCACCTTATAGGTAAATATATAATTCTAAATATAAAATCAATTACTTAATTTTTAATTTATTATATTCTACCATTTAGATCCAGCCCTCACTGAGGAAGGCTTACAGCAGAGTAGCCGAAACCCGACGGTCTGAGATCTGATAGATTTTTAATAAAATAAATATATAAATTATTTATATATTTTATTTGGACTGAAAAGACCTATCACCTTTCCAACTACAATTTGCACAGTCCTGGTGAGTTAAATGATAATTTTTATTTAAGTATAATGACAGAGACATAGAAGCCGACTCCAAGGGGCTCGAGCCCCCTCTCCCCAAACCCCCCAATGTTGAGGGAAGAGAAAATAGTCATCTTTGTAGTCAGCAATCCATTAAAATGTATATAAAGACGTATTGCTTATATAAGCTTATATCAAAAAAATTATTTTTTGACCCTTTGAGTAAGGGGTAGTTTACCCCATCAATATATTTTGTAAAAATAAATGACATATTTGTAACGAGTGACCTTTAAAATATATATAAAAACATATTGCTTGTAATTGTAAAAAAAAAAATATATTTTGCTTCCTTCAGTAAGGGGTAGTTCACCCTATCTATATATTTTGTAAAAATAAATGATATTTTTGTAACCAGTGACCTTTAAAATGTATATAAAGACATATTGCTTGTAATTATCAAAGCAAAATTTTTTTTGACGCCTTGAGTAAGAGGTAGTTCACCCCATGTATGTTTTTTGTAAAAATAGATGACATCTTTGGAATCAGCATCCATTAAAATGTATATAAAGACATATTGCTTGTAATTATCAAAAAAAATTATTTTTTTGCTCCCTTCAGTAAGGGGTAGTTCACCCCATGTATGTTTTTTGTAAAAATAAATATTATTTTTGTAAAACGCATATTTTTTTTGATTTTTTGACATATGTTTTTCTTTATATTTCACACATCATAATTTTTTTTCAACTTTGTCAAGGGGTAATTTCAACCCCTTTCGGTAAAATATGAAAATATTGAAGGGTATAGAAGAACATATGATTATGTATGTACAGTTTTAATTTTGTAAAAATCCGCCCAAAAAAAGATAATTATGGCCGCTTTTTTTTCGATTTCAGCCCACTGTGCGCCGCTGGCTCCCAAATATTTATAAAAAAAAAAATTTAATGAAAATTTCACTTTGAGAGGCCCCGGGGCCCTCAGGGCTCAAATGAAAACGGAAAAATTTTGATAAAATAAAAAAAAAACAAAATTTAATGAAAATTTCTCTTTGAGCGCCCCTAACTGCCTCGGTACGCCTCTGATTTTTTGGTCTTTCATATATGTATGTTTATAAATATATTGTATATTTATTAAAGCTTTTGTGGTTTGAAATATTATTAGAGGAATTTTGTGGTCTATGATTAAAAATTCCTCTAATAATATTGTATATTTTTTTTTTTAGAATTTTTCTAAAATAAAAATAATGTTTGCTTAAATGTAATATATACTTGTAATGTATACTAATGTATACTTTCAAATTTTTTATTTTAATAAATATATATTTTAATTTGGAACTTTATTTATGCCTTTTATTTTCCCTGGAAAAAAAACCTTTCACTAACGATTTTATTCATTGGGGGGAGAACCATTAAGATTCATTTGGATAATAAATCAGAAACTAGTAATAAATAAATAATTATATACATTCTGGAGGAAAACCTTTCATTTCAATTTTTAAATCAGCCGCCCGCCAAGTAGGTTGCGGGTTAGCTATTAGGGAGCGCTGAAGCTGCCTGGAATAGTCGCTGTCAGGCAGGGAGGTAGGGAGGGACATTGAGCTGAGAAAATTGTCGAAAGCCTACGTCACGGATACGTCACGTCCGCCATCTTGTCTTGACCGCAATATTGAATTATCCATTGAGTCTAATAGAAAATTATATAGAGTTATAATAAAGATTTTCAATATTATACTGCCCCCTAAATAAATAAACGAATAAATAGACTATTTAAAATTATAGTTTTCGAATTTTTTTAGGTTTTTAGTTCTCAAAAAAATTAAAAATCGAAAAAAAGTAAATATTCATAAGAGCGCAAAAATTTCATAATTAAGTGATATAAACTATTGGAGATGTTTTTTTTTCTTATAAAAATTAAATAATAAGCCAAGGGCGGATCCAGAGGAGTTTCTCAGGGGGGGGGGCGATAATCTGGTGTGACTGGTCGCACATCACACAATTTATTCTTAATTTTGGTAATTTAAAGGCGCATTCTGTACTTGTTTACCAGAATATAAATACAAATCAAATTTTTAAGTATTAATTTTTAAAATTAATTATATATAATTAATTAATAAAAATATAAAATATTTTTCTCAAATCTCGGGGCGAGGGGGGGGGGGTAAATACCCCCTTAACCCCCCCCCCATTGTATCCGCTCTTGTAATAAGCTCTCTAAAATAGCAAGTTTAAATAAATTACATATAATATATATTATATGAGGTCATTTATCATTGCTAAGGAGTTAAATTAAATTGAATAGGAGAAATTGAAATTTTCAGCAATAAGGCGCTCAAGTTGGATAATAGACTGTTCAATTCAAATTCTATAAAATTTAGACAGTAACTTAATGACGATATCATTGGCCTTGGTAAATTAAATATATATTTTTTTATCTGAATTTGTATTGTATTAGACTGATGAAGATAACTAACGCCCTCGAAGTTTCTGTAATTAAATAAATTAAGATTTTGATAGGGCAGATTCAGCCAAATAAAAAGCTTTTATATGCTTCTCGACTGCGGAGACGTTTCGAGATATTTTTAATGTCTCATCATCAGTCCGAATCGAAAAATAGCATAAAGGTACATATGCTGTATACTAATGACTACCTTTATGCTATTTTTCGATCCGGACTGACGATGAGACATTAAAAATATCTCGAAACGTCTCCGGAGTCGAGAAGCATATAAAGGCTTTTTATTTGGCTGAACCTGCCCTATCAAAATCTAATACATTCACAGCCACCAAATCTCATTTAAATAAATTAAAAAAACTTATATTCCAGCAGAAGACAATTGTTTAAAATTTCTATATATATTTTTTTTAATAATAAACAATACATATTCCTCACATTGAAAAGTAAACTTACATACCGCCAGAAATGTTTGGAATAATGGGAAAAGATAGTCAATTAAAAATCTTATAAAAATGTTTATTAATTCGCTTTTAATTTACATAAGAAGAAGGAATTGTTTCAATGCTTCTTAATAAGAAAATTCAATTTCAAAATGTTCAGTGGCTCTAACAATGACAATCAAATGTTTTTTGGCTCTCCTGAAAAATAAACAAAAATGGAGTTAGGCACTTTGCTAATTAGAACGTTGATATAATGTATACTTACGAGTGAAAAGTTATTTTTCTTGAAATCTCCTCTATTTTTTTTTGCATTTTACTTTTGCCTGGTTCATCGCTACGATTGGAACAACCATATGTCGAACAATTTGCTTCCTTTTGAAAAAAAAAACCTTTATATGAGATAAAAATAAATAGAAATAAATAAATAATGTTAAAAAACTACTTATTTGGTAGTAAAAAAATGGAAAAATATAAGTTTTAACCTCAAAGAGAGTTGTCAATAAATTTTAAAATAATGATAAAAATATTAATTATTTAACTTCGATATAAGATGAATAAGGGCAAAATAATCATAAAAACATACCTTGTATATTATATGATAAATAGTTGCCACTATTAATTATTTTTTCATTAATTATTCGCAGGGGGGGGACAAGTCTATGGAAGAATTTGGAGTGCTTTTAGAGATATGGTTACTATGTTCAGAATGATCAAATGAGCTTTACGCCCCCGCTAGATGTGGTTAGTGTCGCCTGCTTTGGTCGCCGGAGCATGCGCACTAGGCACCAAGCCTCAAATAACTGACAAATAACAACACCCATATCCGCCATTTGTAAAAAAGTGTCAAAAACGTGAAAAGTGCTCCCTGACCAGAAGTAACCTCGATCGAAATTCTTCAAAAATCCAAAATCAGGTTGGTTTTTTATTTCATTCCTAATAATATTAAACAATATATATTTTTTTTAAATATATTTTTAATATATTGTAATTTTTTATAATTTAATTTAATGAAATAGAAATTTTTCCTTTGATTCACTGTTTTGGCATTTATAAAAATATTAATTTGTTTTTTGCAGCATTATCCTGAAGTAAAGATGCCGCGCTGCAAAAATGGGCTTCCAGGATCAGAGAATTGAGAAAATAAATAAAATAGCATGGCTATTTTTACTGTAATAGCTCATAACTATAATTTCATAACTATAGGCTATATATACTGTATATATATATATATATATATATATATATATATATATATATTGGTCCAAATTTTGACTTTTTTGTCGACTCTAGTCCTAAATCGGTTACAAATATATAAAAAAAATATTTTGTCTTTTGTTAAATTATCATGTGTTTTTTTTTATATGTTAACATATATTTATATTTTTTGAATTGAATTTGTTCAGCACAAAAATAATGTTTACTTTCTTCATCATAATTTTAAATTTAATAAATATGTATATTTGCTTGAAACTCTATGCATTTTATTGGAAGTTGACTGGAAAAACTATTTTGTAATTATTATTATGTTTTTATTATTTGTTAACAAATATATTGTAAGCTTATATGTTTTAATTATAAATATATATGTTAACTTGGAACTTTTATGTTTTTTATTTATGCTGGAAAAAACCATTATACTTTTTATTTATCCTGGAGAAAAACCATTCAATAAAAATTTAATTCATTTGGGCGAGAACCATTAAGATTACCTTGGGTGAGAAACGATTAGAGAAATGGCTTTATTTATTCGGGAGAAAACCCATATTTCCTGGCGAAAAACCTTTTAGTTTTATATTTAAATTTGGCGCCAAAATATTAGTAATATTACACCCCCAAAAGGGGTCGCTGTATCGGCCTTTTTAAACACTCCATTTTTTTACTACGTGATGTCCCTTCCCGTTTATTCCCTGATTATTCGCTTGTTAATTCTTATACTTTTTACACAGGTTCCAATGGACAGGTCTAATGTTGAGGTCAAGACAAGATGGCCGACAAGCTTCCTCACCCTCCCACTTCAGTTTACGATTACCTCGCCTATGTTCGCAGCTTATTGTCCCTCCCTACCTCCCTGGTGTCAGGTCTGTGTTTTAAGGTTTTATACATGTATAAAACTATCGCGGATAAAACTAGGCCGATGTATATTAAAAACCAACCCCCCTGAAAAAACAGCTTAAAAGCTTTTCATATTTTATAATGTTTTAAAGCATTGACGATGTTGTTTGCTTTTTATTTAGTGAATAATATAATCAAAATGTTAATAATTGAAAAAGGAAATTTTATTTGAATTTCCTTTCTCGTCGGGTTTGCGCATGCGCATCCAAGTTTTATACATTTTATACAAGATTTATCCGCGATTTTTCTATAAAACTGCAAAATCGTGTATAAAACTCAACTCTGGTTTTAAGCACACCATTTTTTTACTACGTGATGTCCCTTCCCATTTATTCCCTGTTTAGAACAAACTCTGTGGAACAAACAAACAAGCTTTTATATATTCAAGCACATTTTTTAAGTTATCTTTTAATTTAAAATTTTACAGGCTATTTTATATTTGAAATGTATAAATAAGACTGTCATTGAATTTATATTTAAAAATCTCTTTATTTATCTATCGAATAATTCAAGGATCTTGTATGTGTAAGTAAATTTAACTAGAAATATATTTTTTATTAATATTATAATTAAAAATTGGGAACTAAATTCTTTAGTTCATACATTAATAAATAATAGTTGATTTTATTATTTAAAAATTAATGTCTTTATTTGGATTAAAATCTAATCGAATTATAGATTTGGATTAAGATCTTTAATCAGAGCCTGGATCCTATTTATTGAATAAATAGCAGACACTAATTTTTTAACATTTTTGAGCATTAAGACTTTTATCACATAATCATATATATGCAACTTTTAAAGAAACAAGCTTTTATTAAATTCATGCTAAATGAAAAGCATTTTTTTTTAAACTCTTTTTAAATAATGTTTTCGAAAAGTTTTCAAAATGTTTTATTATTATTAATATGTTGGGCTCGATTTAAAATTATGTCAACAATTTTTTTTGGGTTATTTTTTCTCTCTCCATTCTTTTTATTAGCCTAAAATAGAGGTGGCAAAGCCAATTTGATCCAGATTTCTATAAAAATAACGATAATAGAGAGGATATACTGTATGAGGTGACATTAACCGATTAGAAAGGTATTATATCTTACGATTTCGTATCTTTTTCTTTCTCGATTATATTTTTTTAAAAATCTTGTACAGTGTAATTATTAGGGCTCGGATTTATAGACACTAAAAATCTTTAAAATAGGCAGGCAACTAAGCACAAAAAATTATTAAAATAGGCACTTAAAAAGGCATTTATTGTAAAAATAGACACTTAAAAGGTATTATTTAAGAAATAATATAAAAAATTTAAAAAATTGATGTCTTATTTTTGGTAATTTGGTGTGACTGGTCGCATAGCACACAATTTTTTCTTAATTTCGGTAATTCTGTATCTGTTTGCCAGAATACAAATACAAATCAAATTTTTAAGTACTAATTTTTAAAATTTTACATTAAAAATAAATTTTTTTTGAAAAAAAGTATTTTTTTTTCAAATCTCGGGAGGGGGGGGGGTAATTACCCCCTTTACCCACCCCCCTTGAAATATTTTCTTGATATTTCAAAAAAATTTTAAATTTAGGCTATGTATGGCTCGTAAAAAATTGAAATTGGCTATTTGAGCGTAAAATAGGCACTAAAAAGGCATTTATAGATGAAATAGGCACCAAAACCCAGAATCGGCCAAAATAGGCATTATAGCAAGGGCGGATCCAGAGATGTTTCTCGGGGGGGGGGGGGGGGGTAATCTGGTGAGACTCGTCGCACAGCACACTATTTTTTTTTAATTTAGGTAATTTAAAAGCGCATTCTGTACTTGTTTGCCAGAATATAAATACACATCAAATTTTTAAGTATTAATTTTTAAAATTTTACATTAAAAATAAATTTTTTTGCGAAAAAAAGGTATTTTTTTCGAATCTCGGGGGGGGGGTAATTACCCCCTTTACCCCCCCCCCCCCTTGTATCCGCCCTTGCATTATAGGCACTAACAAATGCCTCTTATTTTATTCAGAATTTCATGAAATGTATACATATCATATTGGTCTAAATTTTAAGCCATAAATTAAAAAAAGGCAAATAGGGCGAAATCCGAGTCCTAGTAATTATAGTTGAAATTAATAAAATATTTTCCATGTGCAGCCGTTTTTGTCAACCGATAAAGTTCCCTAGTGTCGGCCTTCGGCTCGAGTTTGCACGGTCCAAAACCAGTCAGTTCGAAGGCTGTTCATTTTTACTTTCTCTTAGCTATATGTATATGTTAATAAATATAGAGAGAAAATATTGGTTTCATGTCAAAAATTCGATGTCGAGATTTTAATGGATATACACGTTTTGAGGTCTCCTGAATCTAAAAAAGTAAAAAGTGGTTTGCGCAACATGGTCTGTCTCTGTGTGTGAACAAAATATCTCAAGAACGAAAAGAGCTAGGAGGTTGAAATTTTATATTTAAGTTAGGCACCCACCGAAGTCGTGAAAATAAGCTTGTAAAGAAAATCGGCCAAAAAGTACTAGTACTTTACTGATGTATTTTTTCAGTTTTTTCGATTTTCTCAAAATTCGCTCCAACGATTTTGATTAAAATTCAAAAATCAATTATTTTTTAGATGCTCTTTGAAATTTTCTTATTTTGTCCTTGATATCTTTTGAAGCGCACTTTACTCTTGTACTCCATAGGAAAGATAGGTGAAATGGTTTCCATGGTAACAAAATATAAATATTTTTCCATGTTTATAAATTTCATCTTATTAATTCTACGGGGGGAATTGTTGGGGTGGTTTGTTTACGGGGTCGCAGTCTTGCTGGTCCCCAGGTAAATTTGGATGCCTCAGAGGCTGGGTTTGGTCTCTGAGAGCAGGAGGAAGGTTGAGTATGTGTAATTGCGTTTGTGTTCGGTTTAGGTTGACTACGGGGCCTCAGTCTGCCTCCCCAAGTCGATGTGTTATTGGTTTGGTTAGTGGATGTGTTAGGAGATTGGGTTTGTTTCTGAGATTTAGATTGGCTGTTTGTGTGTGTGTGATCGTGTCTGTGTTTAATTTAGGTTGACTTTGGGGCCTCAATCTGCATACTCCCCCAGTCGATGTATTGCTGGATGTTTCCGAGGCTTGTGTTTGTCTTTGAGCTGTGTTGGGTTGTGTGGTGGCGGTTTGCGTGTTGATGGTCGAAGTGATTTGTGTTTTGGTTTTTCTTACTGCTATGGCGCTCGAGGTCTTGACTGCTTGATGGCTAGCTGACGACTGAACCCTCTCGGTTGGGTTTGCTGTTTTTATACCTGAGTTGGTTGGGGTACTAATGGTCATTCCTTTGTTATTGCCTGACCCCTTTTTAGAGCTAATTGATTTTGGAGTGGTAATCCCTTTTTGAATCTTAATGGGCTGCTTAAATGGTGTGGTGGAAGATCCATTAAGATTCTTAATGGGCTGCTTAATTGGTGTGGTGGAAGATCCATTAAGATTCAAAAAGGGATTACCACTCCAAAATCAATTAGCTCTAAAAAGGGGTCAGGCAATAACAAAGGAATGACCATTAGTACCCCAACCAACTCAGGTATAAAAACAGCAAACCCAACCGAGAGGGTTCAGTCGTCAGCTAGCCATCAAGCAGTCAAGACCTCGAGCGCCATAGCAGTAAGAAAAACCAAAACACAAATCACTTCGACCATCAACACGCAAACCGCCACCACACAACCCAACACATCTCAAAGACAAACACAAGCCTCGGAAACATCCAGCAATACATCGACTGGGGGAGTAGGCAGATTGAGGCCCCAAAGTCAACCTAAATTAAACCGTCGAGTAAATCTCAACATCACACGCAACTCAACCCGAGAAAACTTATCTTCGCATACATCCAGTCGTGGAAACCTTCCAGAATATATATATATATATATATATATATATATATATATATATTCTGGAAGGTTTCCACGACCGGATGTATGCAAAGATAAGTTTTCTCGGGTTAAGTCGTGTGAGGTGCTGAGATTTACTCTCAAATCTCAGCACCCCACGCGACTTAACCCGAGAAAACTTATCTTTGCATACATATATATATATATATAATATTTCTTTTTATGAAATGGCCTCGGCCAAATTACCATAAGATCAGCTTAAACCTTTATATTGGCCCTGTAAATGTGTGTCAAAGGCCATATATCGAGTTTTGAGAAAATCAACATTAAAGTTTTTCTGATTTAAATTGTTTTGATTAGATTATAGATCATTTTATTTGTCAATTGTGCAAGTAAATACTGTAATTATGACAGATATTCATAAATTATCTCTAAAAATATGACTAATTTAGAGAAAAACAATAAAATATAAAAAATTATTTTTGCAAAATTCTCTGTCTAATATATTTTTGTAAAAATGCTTCAAAGTCTCTTGATTGCAAATTAATCTATGCACTATTTATATTAATAAAATAATTTTAGGTTATAATTCAAAAATTAAAACGGAGATATTATTAAAGTTCTTTTATGGTTATATTTAATATTAGTAGAAACTTTTTATCAAAATTACATTAATAAATTTTAAATAGTATTAATATTTGAAAATAAATACAAAGAATTAACAAAATTTTCTCATCAATTAATTCCTGAATGGAAGTGAACAATGGAAACAGTAAATCAAAGTTATAATGAAATTGACTTAATATTATTTATTTTGTTGTCTTTTCGAAATCGCACTGATCCTCATCTTCATTATCAGGAATAATATCAAAAAATTAAATTTTGACATCTACGAATTAAGTGAAAATTTTCTCATTTTTAAAAAAAAAAGGATTTTGGTTTATTTAAGGTAAACAATATGTAATATAGGTTAAATAAGTTTTTATTGGTTGTTAACATCATAAAAAACAACGTGTTAGGTACATAAATCATTTTTGCAAAATGAAAATCCTGCATTGAAATATTGTAAAAATAATTTTAAGCTTTTACATTAAATATAAATTTTATTAGGACATATTTCATCAAAAATATTATTAATTATAGCATTTAAAACAATATTCCGTGCTTAACTCAATTTTGAATTTTTTGGCCTTTGACACACATTTGCATAACAGAGTCCATATATGTTAAGCCGAATCGACGAAATTGCTTATTTCATGAAATCGGCAAAATTTTGCCGTTTCCGTGAAATCTGCAAGGCCTCTGCCGAGTTCACGAATTAGGCATTATTTTCTTAGTTTTGCCTATTTCACGAAAAAAGCAGCCATTTTTTTTAAAATTTATTTATTTATCAAACTGTCAGTGTTAAGTCCCCTAGTGCCCCGGCAAAGTCGGAACCCCTGCAAGTTGTTCTAAATCATATACGAATCCCTAGACGAAAATTGCCTGAGATAATGTTTTAAGAGTATTTGTTCTTCGTTTCAGACAAATTTCTTTTTGTTTATTGAACTTAACCTCTAATACTGACAGTGCATTCGATTTAATTTTGCTGCAATTTTAAAGGATCTTTACTTGTCTCGATATCCTTTACTAGCCCAATTGATAATATCACAAAATTTTTGCATCGATGGAGCCCTTAAATAACTAAAAAACAAACATAATCATATAAAACCCTATGTAAAATAGTTGATATATGTAAATCAGGCGCCATATTGACTTGTTCATTCTTACTATATATCTATTGTTCAATGCGTGGGCGAAGAATAGTTGCCGTTTTCGTGAATTAGGCAAAAATTTTGTTACCGAATTCGCGAAATAGGCTTAAAATTGTCTAATACGTGAACTCGGCAGAGGGCTTGCCGAATTCACAAAAACGGCAAAATTTTGCCGATTTCATGAAATAAGCAATTTCGTCGATTCGGGCTAACATATATATTACAGTCAGTGGCGTAGCGAGCTTAACTCGCGCCCGGGGCACAATATCTTTTTAGCTCCCCGCTCCCCCATTCGAAAACCATATATTATATGTAAAATATACAAAATTATTATATTTCTCTGGTACCAAATTTAAAATATATTTTCCAGACCATTTGGCGCCCCTTTGTGGGTAGCGCCCGGGGCATGATGACCCCCATTGCCCTCCCCCCCTCGCTACGCCACTCATTACAATCAATGTATTTATCGTGGATATTGACTATAACCAAGGTTCTATATAAAAACTATTATTATATTTAGGGTAATTACTATAATATTAAATTAATTAATATATAAAATGCGCTTAAAATTAATTTTCTTATTTTTGATTCCTTTTAAGAGACCTAATTTAATAAAAGTTTAAATTAATAAATGCCTATTAGCTTCAATTAAATAAAAAATTCAAAGTCTAAATACTCACGAATGAAATGACAGTTCGAGGTTATGTCACATCTTTCTTATTTCCTTTTTTTACTTCTTATTACATAATAATTGCGCTAAAATTTCATTGTTATATTGTTCAAATAATAAGTCAATAACATAAATAAGGGTGCAAAACTATATATGCAAAGTAAATTAAATAAATGTCAAGAAATGAATCGCACACAAATAAAAACATTGCTTTTCTATGGGCGAGTGGTGGGAGGGAGCCGCCAGGAGCATCAAACCAATCAAAATCGGGTACGCCAAAAACTTCGGAAATGGGACTATGGACCTACCTTGTCTATTCGAAATATTAATACCTTGGACTATAATATATATTTATATCACTTATTTTCATAAGAAACAAGCAACCTACATATCCATGTAGAGCCCAAATGAAAAATTACAACTAACGGTACTATCAAATATTTATAGCTATTTTGCCTGGTTTTATCAGAAATTTCTCGGGAAATTCAGACCTATTTACATTTAATTTTTTCATATTCTATTGAGACATTCATTTCAATGCAGTAATGTAGGGAGGAAACTTATTTATTTATTTTATTTATTATTATATAAACTTTTGTGTATATTTCTTTCTATTTTGACCTCAAGAGATAAAGTCTCGTTCCATAATTCCAATTCCTTCATTTATCACCTTTTGAACACTTGATCGATCCCACCACCCCTCTAGGTAAGCATTCCTCCAGATATTCATATTCGTTCATTCTTTTAAACTATTCTTCACTCGCATCTATTCTAAAATATATTTTTTTTTTTTAGATTTTCCTTATAAATAAATAAAATGAGCAGCCAACGAGGGAATGCACAGAGAACAAGACCCCAGAAATATAAAAATTCAACATCTTTTAAAAATGATTTACATGATAAAACACCTAAAACTAAAATGATTAATAATATTAAAATTTACAATGTTTGCAATAAATGCAAACATATTTTGGATTGGAAAATTAAATATAAAAAATATAAACCCTTAAAAACATTGAAGAAATGTACTAAATGTGATGAAAAAACTATTAGAGATGCATATCATACAATATGTAATAAATGTGCCATCAATTTAAAAGTTTGTCCGAAATGTGGAGAAAAGAAAGAGATTGTTCAGAATCCAGATGATAATTTAATTTCTATAGAAATAGAAAATAAATTAAAAGAATTAGCCGAATCATTAGTAGAAAGAAAAAAACGAACTATTTTAAGACATATGGTAAAAAATAGAAATGAAATTGAATCAAGTAAGCCAAATTAGTTATACTTTCTATTTCTAATTTCTTAAGTAATAATTTAATTATTTTTTTAGAATATGAACAACTTTCAGAAAACGAAAGAAAAGATTTAGATTTGGTGAAATTATTCCCAAATTTAACTTTTAGAGAAGACGATGAAGATATGGACTTTCCAGATGAATTTTATAATTCTGAATCATCAGAAGACGATGAAAATTCGGATTCCAATTAGTTTGATTAAAAATTTATATATTTTTAATATGAATATATATATATATATTTATTTATAATTTTGTTTATTAAATGTGAAATACATTATATTTTGAAAACATCTGGATTAACCAATGTTTATATTATTCGATGAAGATATGGACTTTCCAGATGAATTTTAAGGTGCGATCACACCGGGACCTGACTTGTGTTTACTGACTGGAGTTCTAACCGAATCCGAATTGAGGGGGGTCACACACTAAAACTTGACTGGAGTGACGTAATCTTACTTCTCTGATATTTGGTATATAAGTATGTCGAAGGATAAACAATGCTTTTTACTTGAATGTTACTATATTCCTTCCCAGCAATTTATTTCTAAATAAACTTAATAAAACTAATTATCGTTATATCAAGAAATATTTTTACTAAATTTTAAGTAAAAATATTTCTTAATTGACTATTTAAAAAATAATATCTTATTAATTAAAAAAAAATTGTAATCTATTTGTTTTGACTTAACATATTTTCCTGCAATTTTTAATAAAAAATAGAAGTTATCTCCTAATTATTATTTATTTGTATTATTATTACTTAAATAAAGCCCTATATTGCCAAAAATGTCTTTATTAAGGAACCGATCAAACAGCTGATTGAAAAAGTCGGCCATGTTGGCTTCTCAGCCAGCCGGAGTCAGGTCCCGATCCAACAAAATTGGTTAGCCCCCAGAGTCCGTATCGTGACGTAGCTCCGCTCAACTCCGTTTCGGCAGCAGTGTGTGCACCTCCATTGAAATACATAGGTTGGGTCCGTCACCGGACTCAACTCAAGTCAAGTCAGGTTCCGGTGTGATCGCACCTTTATAATTCTGAATCATCAGAAGACAGGGGCGTATAAAGAAATTTTTTCGGGGGGGGGGGGGGCTGAACTCAAAATTTTTTTTTTTTTGGGAAACCAAAGTTTTCCGCACTGCGAAAAAATTTTTTACCGTCCGTGAAAATCATTTTACCTTTTTTTAGAAACACGAAAATTTTGCGCGGAGCATTCGGTTGTTATATCATCATACTTATATATAATTGCCTTAAAACCGTGTCCGATGTGTGAAAGAACCAATCAGGCCTCAGGGATAGCGCTGATTGGCGAAATACAGAGAGGGCGGAGCCGGAGAGGCAAATTCAAATTTTTTTTTAACCAGGAGAGATATCTATTTGGTTTCTTCCCTAAAGCCTTCCCTTGATAAGAATCTAAATTCGTTGTTTCAGAGTTTTTTTTAAATTCGGCAGCCCCCCCCCCCCCCCAAATTTTTTAATTCTTCTATAACATGCTTTTTTGGATTTAAAATTCTTGAATGAATATCTATCAAGGAATTTAAAAGTTTAAATTTTTTTTGTGTAATTGCCCCCCCCCCCCCGAAATTTTTAATTCTTCTATTTCTTCAAATAAAAACATGCTTTTTTGGATTTAAAATTCTTGAATGAATATCTATCAAGGGATTTAAAAGTTGAAAGATTTTTTGTGTAATTGCCCCCCCCCCCCCGAAATTTTTAATTCTTCTATTTCTTCAAATATTAACATGCTTTTTTGGATTTAAAATTCTTGAATGAATATCTATCAAGGGATTTAAAAGTTTAAATTTTTTTGTGTAATTGCCCCCCCCCCCCCCGAAATTTTTAATTCTTCTATTTCTTCAAATATTAACATGCTTTTTTGGATTTAAAATTCTTGAATGAATATCTATCAAGGGATTTAAAAGTTTAAATTTTTTTTGTGTAATTGCCCCCCCCCCCCCGAAATTTTTAATTCTTCTATTTCTTCAAATATTAACATGCTTTTTTGGATTTAAAATTCTTGAATGAATATCTATCAAGGGATTTAAAAGTTTAAATATTTTTTGTGTAATTGCCCCCCCCCCCTCACCGAAATTATTAATTCTTCTATTTCTTCAAATAAAAACATGCTTTTTTGGATTTAAAATTCTTGAATGAATATCTATCAAGGGATTTAAAAGTTTAAATTTTTTTTGTGTAATTGCCCCCCCCCCCCCGAAATTTTTAATTCTTCTATTTCTTCAAATAAAAACATGCTTTTTTGGATTTAAAATTCTTGAATGAATATCTATCAAGGGATTTAAAAGTTTAAATTTTTTTTGTGTAATTGCCCCCCCCCCCCCCGAAATTTTTAATTCTTCTATTTCTTCAAATATTAACATGCTTTTTTGGATTTAAAATTCTTGAATGAATATCTATCAAGGGATTTAAAAGTTTAAATTTTTTTTGTGTAATTGCCCCCCCCCCCCGAAATTTTTAATTCTTCTATTTCTTCAAATAAAAACATGCTTTTTTGGATTTAAAATTCTTGAATGAATATCTATCAAGGGGTTTAAAAGTTGAAAGATTTTTTGTGTAATTGCCCCCCCCCCCCCGAAATTTTTAATTCTTCTATTTCTTCAAATATTAACATGCTTTTTTGGATTTAAAATTCTTGAATGAATATCTATCAAGGGATTTAAAAGTTTAAATATTTTTTGTGTAATTGCCCCCCCCCCTCACCGAAATTTTTAATTCTTCTATTTCTTCAAATAAAAACATGCTTTTTTGGATTTAAAATTCTTGAATGAATATCTATCAAGGGATTTAAAAGTTTAAATTTTTTTTGTGTAATTGCCCCCCCCCCCGAAATTTTTAATTCTTCTATTTCTTCAAATAAAAACATGCTTTTTTGGATTTAAAATTCTTGAATGAATATCTATCAAGGGATTTAAAAGTTTAAATTTTTTTTGTGTAATTGCCCCCCCCCCCCGAAATTTTTAATTCTTCTATTTCTTCAAATATTAACATGCTTTTTTGGATTTAAAATTCTTGAATGAATATCTATCAAGGGATTTAAAAGTTTAAATTTTTTTTGTGTAATTGCCCCCCCCCCCCCCCGAAATTTTTAATTCTTCTATTTCTTCAAATAAAAACATGCTTTTTTGGATTTAAAATTCTTGAATGAATATCTATCAAGGGGTTTAAAAGTTGAAAGATTTTTTGTGTAATTGCCCCCCACCTCCCGAAATTTTTAATTCTTCTGTTTCTTCAAATCTTAACATGCTTTTTTTGATTTAAAATTCTTCAATGAATATCTATCAAGGGGTTTGAAAGTTTAAAGATTTATTGTGCAATTGCCCCACCCCCGAAATTTTTATTTTAAAATTCTTGATTTTTTTTAATAGGTCCCTGTCCGCCTGATTTCATTTGCATGCCCGTTGGCTCGAATCAGTTTATTAAAGGGAAATTTAGGCTTGCTTCTTGCCCGTAATTTTCTCATGGCCTTCAAAACCCAGAGGCCGGGCAGGGCGAATACTCAAATTTTAAACTTGATTCATTGTATTTTCATTTAGGCAAAAATAATATGGGCTTTAAAATTAAGAGAAAAACTACTGATCACGTATCGAGACGCCGCCCGCCAGGGCCAAGTTGAGATGGGCGCGGCGAAGCCGCGCCTTTCTCAACTTGTATGTAATATATTAGGGTGGTCCTTATTTATAGAGGTCAAAAATTTTTTTAATTTTTTTTAAACGCTCACCCCTCAATTTTTTTCCTTTTATCATAATAATGAAGTGTTTCAAATATTTTTCCAATATATAAAGGGTAACAGGTGCCACATCGGACTTGAATGTTTAAAGATAGAGAAAAAAATTGAAAAAAAAAAATTAAGGAATAAAAAATGTAAATTATGAATTTGTGTAATTATGCTTTATAATTATCAAATGACATCTTTAAAAGGGCAATTAAAAAATAAATTCACTTTTTAATAAAGATTTAAATAAATATTCCATTTGTTTAAGAGTAACTTTCTTGCACTCCGGGTAGCTACCGTTTACTGGGACTTCGATACATTGGAGAACAAATTGTTTCTGCTCTTCATCCACAGTTAAGATCCCATTAAAATCTTCGATTTTTTGTCTCTTCTTTCCTCTGTGTTATTTACAACAATGCGATTCTGGAGTCTCTTGTGCATATCCCAAAGATCTGGACTGAGCTTGAGAAAGCGATTCCGACATTTCTTTAATAAATTATTTTTCTGTAGAACAAAGTCTTCTATTGTTTTTAAAATCTTGTTAAAAATTTGATATATGATAAAAAATGAAAGAGGATGCCCTAATTAAAGAATTCTTAATAAATAAAATAGATATTAAAAATAAAATACATATTGGAGTCGGGAGGAATAAAGCCAGCGTTTAGTCGAACACCTTTACACTTTGATCAAAGCAGACGTTTCGGCAAGCATAACAGCTGCCATCCTCAGTGCCAATGAAAGTTTCTTAAGTGTCCCTGTCATATACAACAATTAGATAGCTTTGTATAGAAAGGATCAGCCTGGAGCGCTCGGCAAGTATTAATAATTACAAGTTGATTACTTGCCGAGCGCTCCAGGCTGATGATTTTTTTTAAAGCCCTTAAGGTAATGGCACCAATAGATGACACTTTAAGGAATTTTTTACCATTTTTCTTTTATAAAATTGAAGGGACAAATCTCACAACAAAAACCATTTGGTTATTATGATCCCTATTTCACCTTTTATCATCAGGATACTACGTTTGAAACTTTTATATGAGTTTAATAAGAAATATTAATTTTTTTTCAAAATACTAAAAAGGCACCTATAGATGACACCAAAAATTTTGAAGGAACCTAATGATGACAATTTGAGAACCCAAAAATGACATCTACTTTTTTCCCTTCACTTGCTCTCTTTTCTTTTCAACTTAGTTATTTACATTGTAAATTTGTTGTCTCTAACACCCTGTGACTGCTTTAAATTTAGTTACAATAAAAAAAAAACAGGTTTCAAATAAAAATTCTCCAGATTTTTTAATTTTTCATCTCGCTGTCGTTTTTATCATCGCTTATGTTTCGCCTCTTCATTTTCCTTCTTGTCTTGGTATATTTGCCAATCTTTTGAGGTTTTCACAATGAGAATAATCTCTTCACTTTTTCTCTTCTTGCCTCCTTGTTGGTTTTCCTCTCTAGGACAGAAGATGGCTCTCTTAAATGGGGATGGATCGAGAGCATTTTGTCTTGTTTTTGGTGCAAAAGTTTTGAAATGTGTATTATTCGCATGTTTTACTGATTAGAAGCTGCTGCATTATGATTTTTATCAAAAATCTACGTATTTCCCTTTTTATGACGAGGAACTTAAAGATTACACACCCTGTCATCTTTATCAATTCAGGCATGCAACTTGGTTGAAATAAATAAAATTATCTCCTCTTAACAACTATCAATATAGTGGACAAAATCTGTATAAAATCTATAGATGTCATTCCTGTCATCTATAGGAAAAACGTATTTTCTGGGTTCCTATAGATGACACGGTTGTTAATAAACGTGTTTTTAAAAATAACGTGTTTAGGTTGTAGTAATTTCAGGGTATATTAAATCTATTTTCTAACAAAGTTATAAAACTCTTGATAAATTAGAAAATCAAAAAATAAAACCTTAATTTAAAAAACTTCCTAGGTTAAGATTTTCTTTAGGTTTCCATAACAATATCACTTGACAACGCTTCGATCTGTTTCTTAAAGTAATTGAACGATCATCTGTAGACCAATTCTAAAATCGTTGGATATTTCTGGTAGCTGAAAAACGAAGCTATCACTCTATGAAGTTGAATCCCGCACAAGTTTTAAGATTTGCTTATTTTTTTAGTTTAAATATAAAAGTGTCATCCATAGGTGCCCTGTCATCTATAGGTGCCATTACCTTATTTATATATTTCTTTAAAATTTTTATAAACATTAAATTATTAAATGGAACACCGACTAGTAACGATGAAGACTCCAACCATGTTTTAACTTTTATACAATCATAAGAAACAAACAAATGTACTTCACGCCCAGCGGCGTAACCAGCCTTTGAGGGCGGGGGGGGGCGAAGCTCAACTAGGGCGCCGATTTTCCAGGGGGCTCCGCACCCTGGACCCCCTTGCTCGCCTTCGGCGGGCAAATTTCTTGCATCCTGTAATTTCCTCAGCGAATTTGTTTATATTTACATGTTTTTTAATGACACCTGTATGATTTTGTTTTTTTTTCTTTGCTTTTACGAAAAATGTCGTTTTCTTCTGTGATTATTTCAAAAACTATTCAGTTTTCGGAAAAATATCCAAGAATAAAAACTTTTTAAAATTGAGTATTTTATCATAATATAAGAAAAAAATTGAAAATTTTTTAAACTTTTTAAGTAAAGTACTACCTCCAAGTGACGTATTTACTCCAAAAGTTGATAGAAATCTACAATTTTAATGTAAGGAGCATATACCAAATTTCATCGATCTAGCTGCTTTGGTTTTTAAGCAATCGTGTTCACACACACACCCAGACGTAATTCCAAAAGAATATACGAGAAAGTCTCGGGGAAGTCATTCCCCATATTTTTTTTTTTAACACACACTTCTTTCCCATTCACACTCACACTCACACACACATGCACACAGTCTTTTCGGCAACTTGGGCCATATAAGACTTTGACTTTTGGTATCCAAATGGCTTAAATAAAATCATCGGACTGCCTGGGATCTGAACCCGATTAGAGCCCTGCACGGGTACGGGTTGGCCCGTAGGCCCGTTACCCGCCCGGCCCGCGGACCGGGCCGGGCGGGCTTTGGAGGCCATGAAAAAATTACTGGCGGGTAGCAAGTCTAAATAAACGGGTTCGAGCGGACGGGCATGCAAATGAAATTTTATTTAAAAATTGCTAGACATTCGTTCATTTATTCACTAAATCTCGGGCAGGAATGAGCGGGTTTGAAAAAATTCCGGGCGGACTCGAGAGGGCCTGAAGAATGGTAAAGCCGTTTCATTTTAAGAAATTCGAAAAAAAAAACTGAAAAACTACATCAGTAAAGTACTAGTACTTTTTGGCCGATTTTGATAAAAAGCTTATTTTCACGGTCCCGGGGGGTGTTTAACTTAAATATAACATTTCAGTCTCATAGCTCAATTCCTTCATGCTTAAAAAAGTTTTGAATTTCAAAAAATTAAATATTAAGGCTTATACGAATCCTGAGTAAATCTCCACAGCCATAAAACATCAAATTAAGGCTTATATATTGCAAAATAAAAAAAATTTTAATTATAAAGCCTCTATATATATTATTTATTATTTTTGGAATTAAATTCATTTAAAATATTAGAATTCAAGTTGTAATATAATTTCAAAAGAAAACAATCAATTTTTTAAGACAATTGATGAAAAGAATATGATAAAATCACATTCGCTGGGCTATATCTTAGAGGCCGTAGGGCGCCTATGCCGGTTTCGGGGGGCGCCAAGGGCTCGATGCGCCTGGGGCGGGGGGGCTCGCGCCCCCCCTCGCCCTCCCCCCTGGTTACGCCACTGTTCACGCCGTTTACTTTGTTGTCAAAAAAAGGAGTAAAGGGCCTTTGCCATCCAACGATCATAGTGTAAAGCTCTTGGTGATCTAATTTTGATTGTGACTGTTATGTTCCGTGTTTCTTCCAATAAACACTATACATAAATGCTATGAGCCCCCGTAATCATACTTCAATTTTTCATTTTTTAGAGCAGATAATATATTTTTCCTAAAATTTTGTTCTCACATATTTCATTCAAGTATTTAGAATCATTCAAAAAAACTTTTTCAATTTATTCCATTTTTCTCTTATCTTTTTAAAGCAAACGATATCAGGGCTAGTAGTACAGAATTATCTCTCAATCCGCCACTTGAAGCTCGATGCGGCACCTGTTCCCGGCGTCCGATTTGAAAAAATGAGGTGTCAAATTTATCCTTAGAACAAAAGGAAAAAAACTAGGGGGTGAGAGTTCTTGAATTAAAAAGTCAAAAAATAAGGACCACCCTAATGTATATGCATTTGGAAAATTTTGGGGGGGGGGAGCCTCGGACCCCCTTATATACGCCCCTGTCAGAAAACGATGAAAATTCGGATTCCAATTAGTTTGATTAAAAATTTATATATTTTTAATATGAAAATATATATATTTATTTATAATTTTGTTTATTAAATGTGAAATACATTATATTTTAAAAACATCTGGATTAACCAATGTTTATATTATTCAATGTTATTTTAATAAAATGCAAAATATTTGGACAAATATGTATTTATTGCTGATGTAAATAAACAAATATTTCTCTTCTTTATATCAGTTTTCCGACCACAGAAGTGTCTCAATGGGCCTAGTTTTAATTTTGTCAACTCTTATAACATTTTTACCAGCTTGATATCTTTGTTCCATTACTACTCCTCTTAGTAACTAAAATAAACAAGATTATTTTGTACAAGTAACTGAGTGGAAAATGCATTTTTTTACTCAAATTATCACACAATTTTTCTAAGGTTTAAGCTCAATTTGCATATTAAACATTACATGTAGGATTGGTATTGTAAAAAATGTTATACCTAACTTTACTCCTGAGACACCTCTAAATCACCTCATATTGGACATTCTCCAAAAATAATATAAATAAAGATTTGAAGAAATAAAGTGACTTGTATTTTAACAATAAGTGAAAAGAGCAGAGAGGTCTCAACGAAATAAAAATATCCTATACAGAGAGTTTTATTTCGTGAATACTAATTGCCTGGCTGGCTGCTCCTTTCTTCTATTGTTATAAATAGAGACCGGATTTTTATGCAGCAAAAACCGCTAAATATGCCATATAATATGCAGTAAAAGTATTAAAATATGCAGCCAAATATGCAATATATTTATGGCAAAAATATTGAGTAAATGGCTTCCAATTAAAGGTAAATCATGATTTCTACTGATGTAAAACTAATGGTGTTTTATTTTTGGAAGGAAATGATTAAAAAAAAAAAATTGGTCTCGCAATAAAAACTAAATTTAATTAAAAAAACAAAAAAAAAAACAGTAATATCAGTACAGTCAAATGTGTTAATTTATTTAACAAAATAGTTTTCTATAAAATATATACTAAATATTATTTAACAAAATAAACACTTTATAAAAAAAAAAACGTAATATTTCTGAGAAACTAACTTTTAATTTGTAACTGAACGTATAATTAAAATTAACAATGAGGAGAGTAAGGGAGCCGGAAGCAATTAAAGAAAAATTATTTCTCTTTTTTCGCTTTATTTAATACAATTGTCGACGTTTCGGTCGATTTTTCCGGGCTTCATCAAGACAAATGTTATTGACTCAAGCTTAGAGGGGCTCTTGGCAAACATAACATTTGCCCTAATGCTGTTCGCACCAACAGTTATGTCAGGAGTTGCCAAGAGCACCTCTAATCTCGAGTCAACAACAATTGTCCTGATGAAGGCCGGAAAAAATGGCCGAAACGTCGACAATTGTATTAAATAAAGCGAAAAAAGAGAATAATTTTTCTTTAATTGCTTTCGTCTTTCATGAGGAGATCAAGATCATTGCTTTTAATTTGCATTGTAATTTACAACTAAAAGCATTTCAAAATTAACTTCTTTAAAATTATAGCGTTTATCGCTTAATAAAGTTTTATATTTTGAAAATGATCGTTCCACATCAACAGATGTGATAGGGGCATATTTAAATGAACTTAGTGCAATAGGTTCGATTTCCTCCATCACATCAACTTCATCTCCTTGAAGTATTTTATTGATTTTACATAAATCCGCTAGTCCAGGATTTTTTTCTAGGATATGTTTTAATTTATTTTTCAACAAATTTCCTTTTTCCCCGGGTATTTGATTTACATGGGTTTTCAAATTTTCAAATATATTAATATTTTCGCTCAACGCCTTTCTAAATCTTCAATAATTTTTAAAAGAAATTTACAATTGGCATAAATGAATGCCAGATCTTTGCCAGTATTGGTGGTTTTAAGCAATTCATGTACTTTTTGGACACAGAGAGCATCGTCCACTTCTGCAATTTTAAGAACCACACTCTTGAATTCAAGAAAATTTTCTGCATAGAAAACTGCTGCTGCAAGCCACGTACCCCAGCGAGTTATTACTGGTTGGGGAGGCAACGGTTTTCCAAGCATTAATTCTTTGTAAACATCAACCCTTGAAGGGGCCTTTAAAAACATTTTTTTGCCGTTGTTTATTAATTTATTTATATGAGGAAAAATTTCTCTTATTTTTTCCGCTAGGCGATTGCAGGCATGAGCGATGCATGTCACATGTATCATTTTAAAGTAAAAAATTTTTAATGATTGTCCGGCCTTTACCATATAGGGGGCTGCATCAGAAATAAATAGCAATACTTTATTTTCAATCGACCCTGTTGAAATAAATTTTAGCCCATCATTAATAAATCGACATATAGTCTCATAATTAGTTTTTTCAAGATGTTTTGAACAGACCAAAAATGGATTTTTTGGACCATTTGGGCTTAAAACGCCAACCAATAAATTAGCTACGTAGATACCCCTAGGGTCGGTAGTTTCATCTACAATTAAATATAAATAATTATCAACTAACTCATTTTTAATTTTCTCTATAGTCTTATTATAGCAAATGGGTAGATAATTTTTTCTCAACGTGCTTTCGTCGGGAATTTTGTTATTTGTGTATTTGGCCAAAAAGTCTTTGAAGGGGGTCTTTTGCAAATTCCAAAGTGGGATTCCAGAAGCCACCATGGCATGACACAAATCTTCAAAAAATATTGTTTGTTCAGCTATACCACGCATAGAAGTTAAGAGTTGCTGAGTTTTGACATCTTTTCGTTTGCTGGCCAAATGTAAGTCTACAAAATAAGGCTCGATTTGTAATTAAAGAAATAAAAACCTAATTAAACGACATACCTGTTTTGACGTGTTGATCAACTTGCGACTTCCGATAGCTCGAAATTTTTTTTCCGCATGGATTGCAAAAAACAACATTACCTTCAGTCGTAAATATTTTATCCTTTTCATAGGGAGCAATCCATTGCGAAATTTTTGAAGCAAACGAGGACCCCTGTTTTGGCATTTTTTTCTTTAATTAATTTGACTTCGAACTATGAACACAACTGACTTGATATTCATCCAACGAAAATTCTAGAAAAACTAAATTTATTTCTTAAAAGAGGATATAAAGAATAAAAAATATATAGTTATTTATTTTTTTACAATGTAATAAAAGGATTTAAATTTTTTTTTTTTCGTTTAATTTTTTTTTTTTTTGTTTTTAGAAAAAAAAAATTAAAAAATTAAAATAAAATGGAACTTTTACTGAAAAAAAATTTAAAATATCCAAAAAGCTTTAAATATGCAACTTTATGCAATATTGGCCAAATATGCAAAAATATGCAATATAGAATTTGAACCCTAGCTCCAAGGGGGCATGATTCGGATAGAAAATTGGTTTTCAGTGATGTACCTATTAGCAAATAGAATATGCAATTGCATAGGAATCCGGTCTCTAGTTATAAATAAATAGAAATATAGAGAGAGAAACAAGGTGTTAAAATTGTTAGTGATTTAAATTAAATAAGTTATTGAGAAGCAAAAAATGGTTAGTAACTTTTTTTTTATTTTCAGGTGTTTCTCGTCAACGCATTGCCACCGAAGTGGAGAGTGGGTATTTATATATATGTATAGATAATAATATATAATGGAAACGATAGTCAATAAATTATTAGATAATATAAAACAAAAGAAAAATATAAAGAAAATCTCAAAAGAATTTCTCTCTTTGAAAAACGATTTTGACCGATTTCAATTTGCTTTTGATATTTTAACACAAAATGAAGAAATATCATCATCTATCGATTTCAACATATCCTCAAATAAAAATATTTCTGAAACAATTGAGTATCGAAATCAAGGAAATAAAGCTTTCAAGAATAAATTTTATTATCAAGCTCTAGAATTTTATTCACAAAGCGTCGCTTTTTCTCCAATTGATTCAAATATTGAAGAGATTTCTTTAGCATTTGCCAATCGCTCCGTTGTTTTATTTTCTCTCGGCAAATATCAGGATTCACTGATTGATATTAATCTTGCTTTGAAGTATAATTATCCAAAAAAATTGATTTATAAATTATTTGAGAGAAAAGGAAGAATATTGCAGATTTTGGATCAACATGTTGAAGCTTTAAGTAATTTTGAAGTTAGTAGAGCTGCAAACAGAGCAAGGGGGCCTGTCTACGCCATTATCTCACTAATATAATTGTTATTTTTCAGAATGCTCTCCAAATGCTCGAACTTTCAAATTTGACTAGTGAAAAGAGAATACAAATTAAAATAGAAATTAATGACTTAATAAATCAGATCAATATAAATAATAGAAAAAACAAAAATAAAGAATTAGACATGCCATCAAATAATAGCCCTCCAGACAAATTTTACGGACAGAATAATCAAATTCTTTCAAGTTCCGAATGCGTGGAAATTTGTTATAATAACAATATTGGAAGACATTTAATAACCAACCGAGATATTAAACCTGGTATTTAATTTATTGTAAAAATTTTTAAAGCAACAGACTAATTTCTTTTTTTTTTATAGGAGACGTTTTAATTGTAGAACAACCGTTTTCATCAATTCTTTTAAAGGAATATTGTTATACCCATTGTTTTAATTGCTTAAAAAGGAACTTTACATTAATTCCATGCCTTTTTTGCTCGTTGGTAGGTAATAAAATTATAAAATTTATATATATATAGATGATTTTGCTATACTTGACAAGTTTTATGTAAACGGCAATTTATTAATCATATTCCTAGTCATTTAATGAAATTATCCTGCATATTTTATATATTGAGGTCACATTTTGAGATTGAACTCCATAACAGAACATTTAACACATCTGCTCTAAATCCTTCAAAAGAAAATTGCTTTCTTAAATTGGCCATATTTAAATAAATACATATAAAAAATAAATAAATTTTTGACGTCAGTTTGAATATGAATTTGTATTCAAAGAAGTTCTTACTAGGATTTTATTCGTTTAATTGACCTTTGAGACAATCTCATCACTTAATTAATAAATATACCGTAAATTTAAGGATTACAGTGTGGGTTTCAAGTGAAACATTTTGAATTAAGGTTGTATTTATTATCTGTAACAGCCAAAAGTATCCACTCTAGCAGTGCACCCTGTCGGTAAGAGAAACAACCATATAGTTTAGAGAGAGTGGGTGCCATTTAATTTCTAATATGCAACCAGCATAGGCGTGCTGTCTATTGCACCAGGCCACCGGACCCTCGACCAACACCAATAAAACTCACTTCCCCTCAGGGGCGCCGAAACGAATTTGAATCAGGGGAGCAAAAAAAATTTTTTTTAGAAAATTAAAATAATATGTTCAATTAGAATAAAGAAATCAGAGAGATTGTCAATTTGGTAAAAATATATTTGAGAAAACATGTGAGCGCATGAGCTTCGTGCCTGGTCGTTCTATGCCAGTATATGATCCTAGGATCCTAGGATACTGGCATAGAACGACCAGGCACGAAGCTCATGCGCTCAAATGTTTTCTTTTTTTTTAATTTTCTTATTTTAATTCAATATAAAATGTTTTTAGAAATTAGAAATACAATAGGGTCTATTTAAAAAATTTTGGAAAAAATGAATTTCTTACTCTTTTAATTTTTTTTAAATTAAAAGATTTTATTTAAAAAAAATAAAAATGTATTATTTTTAAAAATAAATGAAATAAAACAAGACATATTGCCCCCTTATATGCAGTTAGTCGTGCAAGTCACTAACAAAGTGAAAAACTTTAAAGAAAATTTTTTCACTAGACATCTGGGTCTGCTCTAACACACTACTGTAAGCAGCAAAGCCCTGAGGGCAGTGGGGTTAAGTTATAGTTAAATATTAAGAAAAATTTTTCACTTGTCCACGGCTTTTTAAACCAGTAGAGGAACAGACTTCTGGGTCTGCTAAATATACCTATGACTAGCAGGGGCGTAGCCAATGGGGGAATGGGGGAGTCTCCCCCCCAGGTCGGATCGAGTTGTCAAAATCAAGGACCAGTTGGCAAAATCAAGTTTAAATGAATGGAAGTATGGTGGCTGTGAATAAAGTTGATTGGAGAAAGGGCAGGTTCAGCCAAATAAAAAGCCTTTATATGCTTCTCGACTCCGGAGCCGTTTCGAGACAAATTTAATATCTCATCATCAGTCCGACTAAAAATGTACATACAAAAAAATAATTAATTTTCGACATCTAATAAAAGTTATAAAAAAACACATTGTGGCGAAATATATTACAGCGAAATGTTGCATAAAGGTGGTCATTAATTATACAGTACATGTACATATGAATATATTATAATGAAAACGTCTCGAAGTGCACATGACAGAAAAATTTCTCAATATAATCAAACCAGAAATGTCTTTCCTTTATATTCAATTATTCTTCAAATAAAATTTTTTATTTCGGGACCACCGAAAGGTTAATCCTAGGTCAAGGCCAGGTCAAGGGTTTTAAAAACAGAATAGAATTAAATATAGTTTTTCTTATTACAAAATAAATTATAAAATGTTTAAAGTTTTAACATTTCGGTTATTAATTTTATGATTTTTTTGAACAAAAGGCTCACAAGTCACTACGCATTGTTGGTAAAAATTATTTTTATAAGATGTTATTTTTCAATTTTTTATTTTTATCGCACGCTTGCCCCTGAGAAGAGAATGGCATTGTAAACACAACCCAGGCCCTCACAGTCAGTGTGGAAATTGATGGCTTTTTGCCCAAACATTTTAATATAACATTTTTCGAGCGTTAGGCGTTTGTCAGTGTTATTCTCTTTGGCGATCATCAGTGGATTATCAAAATCAAATGAATGATCATACTCCAAACTGTGAAACGCCAACGCTGTTGATCGTTTTTTAGTTTTTATGGTATATTTGTGTTCACCCCGACGTATTGAAAATTTGCGGCCCGTCTGCCCCACGTAGTAGGAACCTGGATTAGGGCAATCCAAACACTTGAACGCATACACAACACCTGTTTGATTATCGAAACTGATTTTATCTTTTGTGTTGTACAGGCGCATCAATGTGTTGTTGGATTTCGGCGCCAAAGAGATGTTGAAATCTTTGAATATTTTTTTAGTATTTTCTGTAACTCCTGGAATGTAAGAAACAGAATAAAATGTCGGGGGTGGTCACCAGAGCCATCTGAAGAAATGGGAATGCAAAACTTGCAAAATAATTTCTCATAGAGCTGCCCCCCCCCTGGTTCTCTGATCCAAATCTTATGTTAGTAAAAACCAGTAACGAGAAGTCAATCAATCCGCCAAATTTTCACTCTTCGTTAAAAAACTTTTTTGCTTTCTTCTTTCAACCAGCTCTCAACGACTAAATCTTTGTTCTTCTGCCCCAATTGAAAGATTGTTTTCATTTGCGGGTTTATTCATTCTCTATCAAGTTCCAGATTATCTGACAAAACTTTTAAAAACTTGGTTTTTTGAAACCTTTTCATATTTTTATAAATAAATTTTTTTTAGTGTCATGATTAATTTTATTGTTTTCGATTTTCCAAAGGTATTCTCCAATATAAGTTTAGCTGCCACTTTCCTAAACTAAATTTATTTAGGGTTCCAGATAGAGCCCTGCACGGGCTTTTTTTTTTTGGCCCGGACCGGCCCGTGTCCGTATTTTTTTTTGACTTCTTCCCGGTCCGCGGGCCGGGCGGGTAACGGGCCGGGCGGGTAACGGGCCTACGGGCCAACCCGTACCCTTGCAGGGCTCTAGTTCCAGAATTACCACATCAAAAAGTATTTTAAAATCAAGGAAAAATTTGTTTGTAATTGGTATTTTCAATGTATTTGAAATACGTAATTGGTATCTTGTATCTCGTTACACAAACCCGTGAGTAATTGGTATCTTGTATTTCGTTACAAAAATCTGAAGTAATTGGTATTTTGTATCTCGTTACTCAAAATCGAGTAACTTGCCCATCCCTGTATATATATATATATATATATATCAACTACAGCATTAGGAGCTTAAATTTCTATAATTAAATTTGCTTTGCAAACCAATTTTCCATCCAAATTTTTTTTATTTATTTAGACAATTTTTTTTTCTTTTGTATGCTAATGACAAAATTAAGGTAATACTCAATTTATTTTTGTTTTTTTATTGTTACTTATTGACAGGGAACTAAATTAGTTTAGTTAAAAAGAAAAATTAGTGGATTCACAGAGTCGAATTTAAAAAAAACTTGATTCTGACTGGCATTCTGACTGATTCGTGTATGGTTAACCTTGACTGAAGAAAATACTGAGAGTCGGACTGATTTGGCCAGACTGACAATCTGACTGATCGTGTAAGGGCCCCTTTAAACATCCTAAACTAAAAAAAAATATAGATCTACTAGACGCAAAGCCCCGCCTTCGGCGGGGCTCTCCGTCTAGCCGGGGGCTGCGCCCCTGGACCCCCTTGCTCGCCTACTTATAGGTATACATACCGGTACATACATTTTCCCTTTTCATTTTATATATAGAGATTATTTTAACGGTTAATTATTCATGAACTTAAGATTTTTTGCGAATCATATCCTTTTCGGGACTCTCCCGGTACACAGACAAAAAATTTACGCCGATATTTTAGAATGTAAATAAATAAAAAATCGTAAACACGGGAAAATATTTATATTTTGTTACCATGGCAACCCTTTCTCCTAATTTTTATTTTTTTCTTATTTTAACGGTTAATTACTCATTAACTTATTGTTATTTGTGAAACAAAACCTGTCCGGGATTCTCACAAACATACACAGAAAATTTCATCATAATTGGTTCAGTCGTTTAGGAGGAGTTCAGTCACATACACACGTACAGAAGAATTATATATATAATAAAGATAGGAAAAAGCGGGTGATCTTTTCAAATTTAAAGTTAAATATACGGTTTCTTCTATGTCCTCCTATTTCCATATTTTATCTAAAGGAGTAGAAATTACTTCTTGTCAAAGTTTGAGCTTGAGTGGGCTTCGGAATCGCTCACACCCCACCCGCTTTATCCTATATATTTTTTTTTAGTTGAGGGATGTTTAAGGAAGGGTGAGGTGGGTCTGTCCTCTGGAATATGTAGAAAATCACTGAAAAAATCGATCATTTTTAACGATTTTTTTGCATTTTAAGCGACAAAATCCTCCCCCACATCCCCCCCCTTGGATCCAAATGTTAATGTGTTTTAACTTTTCACTTCTCTAGACCTTCTGAAGAATTGTTAAGGCTGAAAAATTCCTTTTCATCCCTCCAAATTTGATTCATGGCCCTATAATTAACGAAAAGGGGTGGAAATAAGTAGGGGGCTCTCCCCCGAAAGCGGTACGTGGTGGGGGAAAACGGAGGTCATATTTGGACTCAGGAGGTCATTTTACTTAAAAATCTGAAGGAATTATCTCGGGGCTTTTTTTCTTGTCGCACAGTGTAATTTGAGTGTTGAATGGTCGAGCAACCAATTATTTTTTTTCTGTATCACTTGATATGGAGAGACCCAGAAATTAATTTATATTTTAATTTAAAAAAAAAATTAAATTTTCTTTTTTTATATTTTCATCTAGGCCTATTAAAAAAATTTTTTTTATAAATTTTCAAATAAATAAATTTATTTTCTTTTTACTGAATATAAATTTATTATATAATGCAAAACATTCCTGGTAGAAAAAAATCATTAGGATTATTTTAAAATGGAAAAATACAATATTTGAACAAATAAAAGAAACCTCAGTCGTACATTTGTTATTGGAAACGGAATAATTTTCTTTATTTACTATAATTGTAAAAAAAGGAATTCCAATTAAACAATGTTTTTGATAGAAATATAAATTTTATACAGGTCAACAAAAAAGTTTTTTGAAATTCAGGGCTATTCCTGGGTATGTGGTAGCGCTAATTCCAAAAATGCCATCAATTTTGCGCCATCAGCTCTAGTTTTATAGATATAGAGAAAGTTAAATTTTAATAAATAATCTTCTCAAAAGCTACTCTTATTTTGAATTTTCTAGATTTTTTTAAGTAGTTACCCCTTAAAAATATGCATATAGTTGAAATGCATAGAAATAGAATTCTATACTGTAAAGTTTGAGCCCAATCGGAGGTGACTTAGTGATGCAAAGTTTAATTTAATGGCTAAAAGTTTAGAAAAATTGGATTTTTTCATTTGTTTTTTCAGGACACTCCTGAATATAATTTTTACCATCTCTGAATGCAAAAAAGTATGTTTACGATCTTCTATAGTTTATAACTTTCCAAAAGTTAAGCAATGCCAAGCTCGGCGAAAGCACGGGATTGGTGACCCCGAGCAATCAGAGTGTGGAACGTCCCCCCGGCAGCCATCGGTATAATGTAATTTAGAAATATATTTAATAAAGTCATACCTGGCCTCTCTAGCCGAAAAAGGTTTAAAAAAATAATTCATTGATAACGAAATTATGAGCAAAACAGTTTTCCTAGTCAGGATTCAGAGCTATCCATCCAAACAGGCGTAGCCGGGGGGGGGGGGGATCTGGGGTTCAACTCCGCCCCCCATCCATGGGACCCAAGCAATGACTAGATATTTAAGGTCTATAATACAAATTATATTTCATATAGGGTAAGAGAAAGTAAAAAATTTGGGGGGGGGGGCGCTAAAAAAGTATTGTGCCACAGGCGCGAGTTAAGCTCGCTAGGCCACCGAGTCGTCCCTAAGACTATATTATCAAGAAATATTTTAAATCTTTAATAAAAGATAAGGACGTGAAAAATCTTTTTGAGAAACTTTTCTTTTTCTGGGCGAATATCTCAAAAAATATTTAAGATATCGGAGACAATTTTTTTTTTTATATTAAGGTTGTTCGGATAGTATCTCGTAAGTCATAATTAGAGACCGGATTTTAAGCAAATGCTTATTGCTGAATTTTATAAGCAACCATTAGATATTTAATTTCTACACGAATTACGAAAAACTAAGTGTATTGAGATTGCATTTTTTATGCTTTTTTGAGTTTTTATGCTTTTTTCCCTTTCGTGCTTATTTGAACTTATTTTACGAATATTTATCATTTTTTTTGAGGGGGCCCGCTCCCCCCCCCCCCCCCCCCGAAATGTTTGATCGGCCCCGGAGTGCGAAAAAATATAGCTGTCTAAAAAATTTTTTTTCCGCAAGGTGAAAAACTTAGGTTCCGCAAAAGGGAAAATGTTCCGCGACCCTCGACCATTGGTATACAAGGCTGGCGGCGCGCTACAAACTACACCAAGCCCGAGGGCTATAAAATTTTTAAAAATCATTCAAAACATTATCAGGGGCGTAGCGAAGAGATTTTTCAGGGGGGGGGGGGAGAAGGTAAAAAATGCCAACTAAATTTAATCAATTTGCCAACTGTACAATTCACATTCTTTTTCATCCTACATAACTATTATATTAATTTACTAGAGGCTAAACCCGACGCCCCCTAGTCGCTATATGACAAGCTTGAACGTTAAGTCCCCTCCCCCCTTCACTTTGTTATTTTAATATTAAAAAACTAAAGGATTAAACAAAATTTTTGATAGAAATATAATTAAGGCAAGATATTTTTCAATTGAGAAATTGCTCATATAATTACACTCAATGAAAAGTTTTGTCGAGTAGTACAGGACTCTTACCGACTAAAACCCTCTTCTATTGTCTAATGTGTAATTTACCGGGGTGTTTTGAGCAATTCCTGGGTTTTTATATAGGATACCCTAATTCCAAAAATACCTTATGTATAACTTATGTTTTGCTCCATCAAATTTAGTTTTAGAGATTTAGAGAAAATTAAATTTTAATAGAAAATGAGCTCTAGAGCGACTATTATTTCTGGCTTTATCCCTTAAAAAGAAATACCGTAGAACCTCACTTAGGGAGCATCTCTCATAACGAGCAATTCGCATAACGATGGGCTAGAGGTATGAAATGTAATACTTAAGGTTCATTTTTGATAACGCCACTATATGGTGGTTTTGATCAAAATAGACCAAACTAATGTGGTACTTTATTTGAAATCCTTCGCGAATTAATGTAATTTCAAAAGACTTCCCGATGAGCTAGAGGTATGAAATTTAATACATAAGGTCCATTTTTGATGACGCCACTATATGGTGGTTTTGATCAAAATAGACCAAACTAATGTGGTACTTTATTTGAAACCCTTCGCGAATTAATGTAATTTCAAGACTTCCCGATGGGCTAGAGGTGAAATTTAATACTTTAGGTTCATTTTTGATGACGCCACTATATGGTGGTTTTGATCAAAATACACCAAACTAATGTGGTACTTTATTTGAAACCCTTCGCGAATTAATATAATTTCAAAAGACTTCCCGATGGGCTAGAGGTGTGAAATTTAATACTTAAGGTTCATTTTTGATAACACCACTATATGGTGGTTTTGATCAAAATAGACCAAACTAATGTGGTACTTTATTTGAAACCCTTCGCGAATTAATATAATTTCAAAAGACTTCCCGATGGGCTAGAGGTGTGAAATTTAATACTTAAGGTTCATTTTTGATAACACCACTATATGGTGGTTTTGATCAAAATAGACCAAACTAATGTGGTACTTTATTTGAAACCCTTCGCGAATTAATGTAATTTCAAAAGACTTCCCGATGGGCTAGAGGTGTGAAATTTAATACTAATGGGTATTAAATAAATGAAATAATTACTAGCTGCTTCTTTTTCTTCTTCTTGCTACTTTAATACTTTAGGTTCATTTTTGATGACTCCACTATATGGTGGTTTTGATCAAAATAGACCAAACTAATGTGGTACTTTATTTGAAACCCTTCGCGAATTAATGTAATTTCAAAAGACTTCCCGATGGGCTAGAGGTGTGAAATTTAATACTTAAAGTTCATTTTTGATGACGCCACTATATGGTGGTTTTGATCAAAATAGACCAAACTAATGTGGTACTTTATTTGAAACCCTTCGCGAATTAATATAATTAAAAGACTTCCCGATGGGCTAGAGGTGTGAAATTTAATATTTAAGGTTCATTTTTGATAACACCACTATATGGTGGTTTTGATCAAAATAGACCAAACTAATGTGGTACTTTATTTGAAACCCTTCGCGAATTAATGTAATTTCAAAAGACTTCCCGATGGGCTAGAGGTGTGAAATTTAATACTTTAGGTTCATTTTTGATGACGCCACTATATGGTGGTTTTGATCAAAATAGACCAAACTAATGTGGTACTTTATTTGAAACCCTTCGCGAATTAATGTAATTTCAAAAGACTTCCCGATGAGCTAGAGGTGTGAAATTTGATATTTAAGGATAATTTTTTATGATAATAACTAATTTTTTAATTGGGTCAAAATAAGACAAACTAATGTGGTACTTTATTTGAAAGCCTTACGCAAATAAGGCCCTATTAACTATAGTTTTGAATTTTGATATTTACGAGTCATTTTTTATGATAATGAATAATTTTTCAATTGAACCAAATCAAATTAGGCCAAACTAATGTGGTACTTTATCATATTGATGATTTTTGATAAAACTAAAAGACTAAAAAGCTTAAAATAAAAATAAAATAAAAAAAAGATTTAAAAAAAATGCTTTTATTTAAATTCAACTAAAAAGAGAGAAATAATTTAATTGTTCTTGTTAAAATTTTTTAATATTTATGACTTAAAATAAAAGCGTGGGGCGCGAGCCTCGGAATCACTTCGAAGCGCCCCACGCTTTTATTTTAAGTCATAAATATTAAAAAATTTTAACAAGAACAATTAAATTATTTCTCTCTTATTTCTCTCTTTTTAGTTCAATTTAAATAAAAGCATTTTTTTTTAAATCTTTTTTTTATTTTATTAACTTTTTCGGCTACCGAGGCCATGGTATGACTATTAAATTTATTTCTAAATCACATTATACCGATGGCTACCGGGAGGACGTTCCACAAGCTGATTGCTCGGGGTCACCAATCCCGTGCTTTCACCGCGCTTGGCATTGCTTAACTTTTGGAACGTTAAAAACTATAGAAGATCGTAAACATACTTTTTTGCATTCAGAGATGGTAAAAATTATATTCAGGAGTGTCCTGAAAAAACAAATGAAAAAATCTGGTGTGACTGGCGCACAGCACACAACTTTCTCTTACCCTTCGGTAAGAGAAAGTTGTGCACCGTGCTGGTCACACCAGATTTTTTGTGTCGAGATATATTTAGTTTCCGATAGCACCTTAGTTTCAAACTTGCATTTTAAATGTTGACTGCTTGAAATAAACTATGGTTATTTTTCAAAATTTTAATCTCATATTTGGACATTTTATACACAATATAGAATCGTAAATAAATACAAAATTTCATAAGAATTGGAAAAAAAAATTTTAAATGCCTAAAAAGTTCCAAATGGGACCCCCTTTTGAATCGAAATTAACATACAAATCCCTATAGGAAATTAACATTGTTCCTATGCGAAGATAAGGTGGAAAGGGAATTTAAAAAGAGTAGAGAGAGACGATAATGTTTGCAAGTGAGAGAGAGAGAGAGATGTGATTTCTCGGAACAATTAAAGACAGAAAAAAATCCAATTTTTCTAAACTTTTAGCCATTAAGGTTGTTCGGACATTAAAGCACTTTCCTTGATTAAAAGCTAATTTTTTAATATGTTATTAATCACTATCAAATACGTATAAAATAAAATTTTGAAGCAGATCTGACACAGGGTTATCGTGTAATTAATTTTTAAAAAATTGAAATTTAACATGTAGGCTATGGGGAATAACGACGAAACGCACACATATCGAATTATATAGCCACCTCTGCAATAGATACAAAAACAAAAAAACTTACATTTTATTAATTCACTTCCGAGGAATATGTTAAAAATAAAATCAAAAGTTTCTGCCGACCGCTTTTAAAGATATTTTAACAAGAAAGTCAAAAAAATTCTCCAAAATGACAGTCGCTAATATTTAAAAATAATGAATTCTCGAGAGTCAGACCAGCCTGGCAACGTCGCATAACATTTGTGTCTTATCTCTAGAGACCGGATTTTAAGCAAAATGCTTATTGCTGAATTTTATAAGCAGCCATTAGATATTTAATTTCTATACGAATTAGGAAAAACTAAGTGCATTGAGATTACATTTTTTATGCTTTTTTTGCTTTTTTTGAGTTTTCATGCTTTTTTTCCCTTTCGTGCTTATTTGAACTTATTTTACGAATATTTATAATTTTTTTTTTTTTTTATTAAAAAACTTTTTTCCCATTCACACACGCATACACCAGGGACGTATATCAGGGGGGCCGCCCCCCCCCCCCAAATTTTCCAAAAACCCCGCAGTGTGAAAAAATACAGCCCTGTAAAAAAATTTTTTCCGCAGAGTGAAAAAATTTGGTTCCGCAAAAAAAAAATTTTCGCAGGGCGGGGCGGAATAAGTTTAGTTTCTTTAAAAAAAATTTTGTATATGCCATTGGTATGAGTAAAAATTGCTTATTAGATGCTTTTTTTCAACTTTTATGCTTATTTAACAACTTTTTATTCAAGTTTTTTATGCTTTTTTAAGCACTTTTTTTCCATTTTTTTATGCTTTTTTGTCCGGTCTCTACTTATCTCTATGTCAGATACATTTTTTTTTTCAATTTTACAATATTTTTTCTCGCAAATCGTCCATTGTGTTTAAACTGATTTGCATTAAACATTGTAATATATTAAATAAAATAAAATTTAAGGCGTTTATGATTTAAAATAGATAGTTGATGAATGCAATGTTGCCAGTTCTATATTACGTGAAAAACTGCTCTAGTCAAAAGCCATTCATTTATTATTTTTGGTAATTAAATTATTAACTTAATACAATTATAAACTATGATAGGTCACGACTAAATTATAATAAGGAATTTTGGCATTCAAATTTTTAATTTTATTTAAAAAAAAATTTAGATTCTATTATGACTTACGATGTACTATCCGAACAACCTTAAATTAAACTTTGCATCACTAAGTCACCTCCGATTGGGCTCAAACTTTACAGAATAGAATTCTATTTCTATGCATTTCAACTATATGCATATTTTTAAGGGGTAACTACTTAAAAAAATCTAGAAAATTCAAAATAAGAGTAGCTTTTGAGAAGATTATTTATTAAAATTTAACTTTCTCTATATCTATAAAACTAGAGCTGATGGAGCAAAATTGATGGCATTTTTGGAATTAGCGCTACCACATACCCAGGAATAGCCCTGAATTTCAAAAAACTTTTTTGTTGACCTGTATAAAATTTATATTTCTATCAAAAACATTGTTTAATTGGAATTCCTTTTTTTTTACAATTATAGTAAATAAAGAAAATTCAAATGAACGTCTGAGGTTTCTTTTACTTGTTCGAATATTTTATTTTTCCCTTTTAAAATAATCATAATGATTTTTTCTATGTGTTTGCATCATTAAAAAAAAATTTTTTTTTAATAGATTGTAATGTATAAGTAATAGAATAGAAATAATCCGATTCGAATGGCAGAAAAATATTTATTAAAACAAGAAACACCATATTTATATCAACCGTAACCAAAATAGTGAGAACAGATAACATTTACAATACATATATTACATAGATGAAAATATAAAAAAAGAAAATGAAATTTTTTTTAAAATTAAAATATAAATTAATTTCTCATAAATAAACTTTATTTTGCCAACTGGTCCTTGATTTTGCCAACTCGATCAGACCTGGGGGGGGGGGGGAGACTCCCCCCTTGGCCACTCCCCTGAACATTATTCAGCAAAAACCTTCATGTAAGGCAAATCCTTCGGCAACTGCGCAAATCGCCCCTTACCAACTCTGACTCGGGCCCCCTGGGTCCCCTGGACCCCCTACTTGGGGCGGACTGCGGCGGACCCTCGTAGGGGGGTAGGTAATCTGGTGGGACTGGCCGCACACTCTCGTTAATTTAAAGTTGCATTCTGTACTTGTTTACCAAAACATATACACAAATAAAATTTTTAAGTATTAATTTTTAAAATTTTATATTAAAATTAATTACATCCTTTACCCTCCCCCCTCTTTGTATCCACCATTAGTATGAGTAGAAGTTGCTTATGAAATGCTTTTTTTCAACTTTTATGCTTATTTATTAACTTTTTATTCAAGATTTTTATGCTTTTTTAAGCACTTTTTTCCATTTTTTATGCTTTTTTGTCCGGTCTTTACTTATCAGCAAACCTACATGCCGCCAGAAATGTTTGGGATAATGGGAAAAAATAGATCGTCAATTGAAAATCTTATAAAAATTTTTTTTAATTCGCTTTTATTTTACACAAGAAAAAATTGTCTTAATTCTTCTTAATGAAAAGACTGGAATTTCAAAATTTTTTTCTGTCTTCCCATGTGAGTATTTATTTAACAAAGTTACCCAAAAAAAAAGTTTTGCACATATTAGGCCTATTATGTAATTCCCATATAATGTATCACTTCATGTATAATCATCACTAGAGACCGGATTTTAAGCAAAATGCTTATTGCTCAATTTTATAAGCAACCATTTCTATACGAATTAGGAAAAACTAAGTGCATTGAGATTGCATTTTTTATGCTTTTTTTGCTTATTTTGAGTTTTCATGCTTTTTTTCCCTTTAGTGCTTATTTCAACTTATTTTACGAATATTTATGATTTTTTTGTTTTTTTTTTTTATTAAAAAACACATTTTTTTCCCATTCACACACGCATACACCAGGGACGTATATAAGGGGGGAGGGGGCGCCCCCCCCAAAAAAAAAAAAAAATTTTCCAAAAACCCCGCAGGGTGAAAAAATATAGCCCTGTAAAAAAAATTTTTTCCGCAGGGTGAAAAAATTTGGTTCCGCAAAAACAAAATTTTTCGCAGGGCGGGGCGGAATAAATTTAGTTTCTTTAAAAAAAAAATTTGTATACGCCATTGGTATGAGTAAAAATTGCTTATGAGATGCTTTTTTTCAACTTTTATGCTTATTTAACAACTTTTTATTCAAGTTTTTTATTCTTTTTTAAGCACTTTTTTTCCATTTTTTTATGCTTTTTTTTCCGGTCTCTAATCATCACTTACGAGTGAAAAGTTATCTTCTTTGTGGTCTCTAATTTTCGCCTTTTGCTTTTGTATTGTGGATCGCTACGGTTGGAACAACCATAAGCCGAACAATAAACCATGAATGAATCTTCCTTTTGAAAAAAAAAATCCTTTATATGAGAAAAAATCAATAGAAATAAATAATGTTAAAAAATTGATAGTAAAAAAAATAGAAAAATAAAAGTTTTAACCTCAAAAAGAGTTGTCAATAAATTTAAAAATAAATTAATTATTTAACTTCGATATAAGATAAATAAGGACAAAATAATCCTAAACACAGATTCTAATGCAAGTTTCCGGGGGGGGGGGGGGACGAGGGAGCAGCCGGGCCCCCCGAAATTTCCCAAATGCATATATATACACATATAGGGATATAGAGACAAAAATGGGCCCCCCCCCCCGAAATATTTGCTTGTATCCGCAGCACGAAAATTTTGGTTCCGCGAAAGAGGGAATGTTCCGCGGGTGGCAAATATTTTTCGTCTAAAAAAAAAGATGAAATATTTTTTACGGACGGGAAAAAATTTTGGTTATTCCGCGGGCGGAAAATTTTTGTGTCCCTAAAAAAAAATGATTTTCACGGAAGGGGAAAAAATTCCGCGCAGGGCAGAAAAATTTGGTTCCGCGAAATCAAAATTTTTCGCAGAAAAATTTTTGAGATCAGGCCTCCCCCCATCCCGAAAAAATTTCTATATACGCCCCTGAATGCGAGGTATCCTTTTTTGCATCTCCGATGTTTTTGGTTGAGATTTTAATCTATTCTAAGGTATAAAATACATGTGTTTATTAAAGTTTTTGTTGTTTGAATTATTATTATTACGAAAATTTTTAATTATAGACCACATTTTTGTATTAATAATTTTTAAAAAATATAAAGTCAAGTGAACTTGAGTCGGAGCAAGTGCACAGTACTTGAGAACGGCTGCAGAATTTGCAGTCGAAACGTTGTACAGTATTTATATTTTTAATAAATAATTAATAACAAAAATGTGGTCTATAATTAAAATGAATTGTTGAATTATTATTAACCTATAAATTTCATAATAAAATTTTTCTTATTCTCTTTTTTAGGTAATGTTTTGTTCTAAAGAATGTCTTGAAAGTGCTTGGAATAATTATCATAAAATTGAATGTAAGCTTTTACCATTATTAAGATCTCTTAAAATTTCACATTTGCAACATTTATCTTTAAGAATTGTTTTAAATGCGACTAAATGTGGAGAATATTTTAATGAAATCAATCAACAATTAACAAATGAAATGACAAATGAAAATCAAGCCTCGCTTGGAATGGATTCCAATTTCCAATACAACTCTCTTAATTATTTTACTATTTTTCATTTAATTGCCAATAGTGATAAACGATCACTTGATGATTTATTTAAAAGAGCGTTATTTTCTAGTATTTTAATTAAATGTTTACAAATAAAATCTTCATTTTTTAATTATATTCAAGATCATAATATAAATATTATAAATATTACTGGTGGATTAATTTTACGCCATTTACAAAATTTGCCCTGCAATGCACATGAGATTTGTGAATTGATAATTAATAATCATACAACTACAAATAAAAGAAACGGAATAGAAATGATTGAAATTGGCGCAGCTGCTTACTCAACCCTAAGTTTGCTCAACCATTCTTGCAACCCGAACGTTTCAAGGTATTGCTCTCAAGGGAACGTTTGCGTTTTGAGAGCTGTCAAAGACATTAAACGAGGAGAGCAACTCTTAGACAATTATGGACATCATTTCGCTCTTGAATCTTTAGAAGATCGGCAACAAAATTTAAAATTTCAATATTTCTTTTCTTGTGAATGTGAAGCCTGCATATCCAATTGGCCACTTTATGATCAAATTCCGGACAAGGAACCTATTTACAAATGTTCATTATGTTCTAATAAATTAATTCAAAATATCAAAACTGCAATTTGTTCAGAGTGTAAAAGAGAAATTGATATTGAAAATATTAGAAAATTAATAGAAAATTCTTCGAAAAAGTATAAACAAATTTTTGATAATGTGTTAGAAGGGAAAGAAATAGAACACTGCAATTTACAGCATTTGATAGAACATCTCCATTTGATTGATAAATATTATATATTACCATGGAAAGAATTTAATGATTGTCAAGAACTTCTTAAACATTGTTATAATATGAAAGGAAATTATATGAAATTTTCTTAAAACAATATCATAAATTTTCTTTAAATCTTGGAATTTTAAGGATAGATAAATGATATAATTTAATTTTCGTTAGCATCTATATATCATGTCGAGAGCGTGAATTGAATCCCGGTCTTAGAGTCAGATGCGAATTAGAAGTAAATATTCAGATTAATTAAAGAAAAGATAAACATCTAAAATTATGTAGGGAAGAAATGTTACATATTTATAGAAAACCCTATAATGCAATAGAAAACGCAAAAAAGTTTAAATTGAGTTGGAAAGAGATATTTTAAAATTTCTAATCCAAAATTATTCGATTCGCACAAGTCAGGATCTATTTCTTCATTTAATAAAGGAAGTTGAGTTGTGTCTTTTTCCTTAAAGGCAGAGAAAATTTAAAAAAATAATAATCAAAGATTTTATTTTTCGAATCGGGAGGAATAATAAAACCAGTGAGTGAGTCGAACACTTTTACACTTTATTCGAGACAAACGTTAACAGCAGCCATCTTCAATGCCAATGAAAGTTACAATTAAAATTATACATTAATAAGAGGGTAAAAATGAGAAATGCAGCTAAGGTTATTTCTTTATTTGGTTAATTCACACAGCTGACTTTTCGGTTCGGTCAGCTATGTGAATTAACCAAATAAAGAAATAACCTTAGCTGCATTTCTCATTTTTACCCTCTTATTAATATAACAACTCAGCTATAAATTGTTTATGTAAAATTATACAATAATCTTAGCATTTAACAAGTGTAAATGAAAAAATATATTTTATTATCATCAGGGCCGGCTCTACGTGTAAGCACAGGATACGTCGCAAAAAAATAAAAAAATTTTTGAATGTTTCTAAAAAAAAGGTAAAATGATTTTTACTGACGGGGAAAAAATTTTCCGGGGGGGAAAAAAACTTAGGTTCCGTGAAAGAAAAAATTTTTTGAAGGACGGCAAAAATTTTGTTTCTTTAAAAAAAAATTTTCTGCAGAAAAATTTTTGAGTTCAGGCTCCCCCTCCCCGAAAAAAATTTCTGTATACGCCACTGGTTGTAAGGCTTCAATTCAAGGGCGGATCCAGAGGTGTTTCTCGGGGGGGGGGGGGTAATCTGGTGTGACTCGTCGCACAGCACACTATTTTTTTTTAATTTCGGTAATTTAAAAGCGCATTCTGTACCTACTTGTTTGCTAGAATAAAATTACACATCAAATTTTTAAGTATTAATTTTAAAAATTTTACATTAAAAATAAATTTTTTTGCGAAAAAAAGGTATTTTTTTCGAATCTCGGGGGGGGGGGGTAATTACCCCTTTACCCCCCCCTCCCCCTTGTATCCGCCCTTGCTTCAATTACTGTTCTGCATCGGGGCGCCAAAATCCTAGAGCTGGCCCTGAATCGACTTACTTAACCTCTCATATAATGATAGGATAGTTTATAGTCATATAATAATAGGATAATTTTGTATAGCAAGCACCAGCCAATTTGATTTTTTGATTCTCATGAGAATACGTTATTAGTTATTAGCCTCTCTCGCTCCGGCAGATGCCATCCCATTTACAAAATAAATTTTGAAAAGATAATAAATTAATATATATAATTGTATGCATTTTTTATGAAATATTTTACATGGTTATTTCTCAAAATCATTTCTATAAATATGACTTTTTATTTTTAGTATGTATTTATTTTTTATATTTTTATTTTTCTATTCGATTTTGCATGCCCAGTTATCCGAAGAATGTGAGATAGTGCCTGTTTAGGACTTTGATGACGATTTTGTGGTTGATGGCTCGTTCTTTGTTGATGTATATGTAGCATTTTTCTAAAAATTCCCTCTATTGTCTATTTACTTCCCTTAGAATTTTTACATTTTCGAAGTCAAATTCGTGTAACGTGTTTGTTAAGTATAGGGAGAGTGCAGTGTTGACCATTCCTTTTTTACCAGATCTTTTGTGTTCTTCAACCCTGGTTTTTCATTCTCTTTTTGTTTTTTTCACATAAAAGCCCTGCAGTCTTTGCATGTTATACAATATACAACATGGTATTGTTGGGTTCCATGACTACCTTGATTTGTTGCTTGTCCAGGATCTTTTTAATTATTTCTGTTATACCTCCTATATATAGAAATGAGTTGAAGATTCTTGGTGGTTCATTATTGAGGCATAGTGTGATGTTGAGGTTCAGAGATAGGAATTTTTGATCGTTTTGTGATTTTTTTAGTGAAGTACGCTGGCTATCCATTTTTTTCTCCCAATGAGATGATATTTCTTAAGTTGTACTCTAGATATTCAAAATATTTCAATGTGTTTATTTTATATGTCCTGTAGCGTATCCAGGTGGGGAGGGGGGAAGGGGGACGCTCAACCCCCGCCCCAGGCGGAGCAAGACTGGCGCTCCTCGATACCGCCCTAGCGCATCCGGCTTTACGGCTTTTTACCTAAATCTCCGGATTTTTTTCCCGAAATCTCCTTATTTTTTTTTTTTTTTTTTTTTTTTTGAAATTTCATAATAAATTCATTTTATATTACAAATTTGGAGAAACAAAAAAATTCTCGAACGAGATTCGAATACTAAAAAAAAAAAGGTCAAATGAGATTCGTATAGCCTACTAAAAAAAAAGCTCTAACGAAAACGGCGCCGCAGTTGAGCTTTGCCCCCTCCCCCTCCGCCCTCAAAGGCTAGTTACGCCACTGTATACAGCCATAGGAACCTTAGACTGATAATTTGTTATTCATTCACTGGTGTTTGGTTTTTTGACATGTTGAATTTCAGACTGCTATATGGACCCTGTTATGCAATGGTGTGTCAAAGACCAAAATATTCAAAATTGAGTTAAGCACGGAATATTGTTTCAAATGCTTTAATTAATAGAATTTTTTTATGAAATATGTCCTAAAAAAATTTATATTTAATGTTACTTGCACAATTGACAAGAAAAATTATATAGAATCCAATGTAAACAAAAAACTTTATTGTTGATTTTCTCAAAACTCAATGATTGGTCTTTGACACACCATTGCATAACAGGGTCCATTTAATCTTTAGTAAAAGTTCATCAAGTTATGTCTACAACTTATAAAAGACCTTTTTTTGATTTTCGAAAAAATAAAATTTTTTTTAGATTAATCGCATTAAATAAAAGATATTTTTAAAAAATTCGCTCTATATCTTATAGACAGTAGCGTAACTAGGTGGGAGCGAAGGGGGGCGCTCGCCCCCTCCGCCCCAGGCGCTTCAAGCCTTTGGCGCCCCTCAATACCGACATAGGCGCCCTAGGGCATCTAAAATATAGCCCAGGAACGGTGATTTTATCATATTCTTTTCATAAATTGTCCAAAAAATTGATAGTTTTCTTTTAAATTATATTACAACTTAAACAAACGGCGCCCTAGTTAAGCTTCGCCCCCTCCGCCCTCAAAGGCTAGTTACGCCGCACAGTGGGCTGAAATAGGAAAAAAGCGGCCATAATTCGAAAAAATGAACTTCAAAATATAAAAACAACGTTTTGCACACCAATAATAGACTATATGTGGACCTCAGGACAATCATTCATTTTTTTTTTACCCAACCCAAACCAGAGTTATAGAGCGCCAAAGTGGGCAAGAAAACTTACTAACTTTTCTTTGCGTTTTAAGTCGAGATTCAGGAATTTTTTTCATGTATTAATATTGATCCAATTTTAATGAATTTTTTTTTTTGAATCATAGATAAATTAATCTACTTTCTGAAAATATTTTTGTTTTTGTTGTATTTCAGTTATTTATTTTTAAATAAATTTTTTTTGTAAGCAAAAAAAAGCAATATAAATTTTTTTCAATTTCAAAAAGTATATGGGATCCATGCGGATCCCTTACAAACTCAATAGATTCTGAAACTAGAATACATGTAGAACATGATTGCATCGAAACTTTTTGCCCGAATTTGCCCGCCGAATTTTTATTAATTTTTTTATAATTAAATCGGCAGAAAAACAAATGATTTCCGTCAAACCATATGAACTTCTCTCTGCTTTATAGATAATAATGAAACGTGACAAAGGGCTGAAGGACAAAATAAAATCAGGCAATGATTAGAATGACCATAAAATTTTATGGTGGGGGCTCAGATTTTGTAATCTTTTGAAAAAATAATCTATTAAAAGGGAATATCCAATATTTGAAAATTGTATCTTTTCTTGTTCATATTCTTATTAATATTATTGAAATAGCTATATTATTTTTGTATACAAGTGATAAAGCCCCCCTGGACCACCTCAATCCATCAGTTTTGCCCCATCACGTCAGATTTTAGAGCTATAGAGAAAATAAAATTTTAATAGAAAATGTGCTCTAAAGCGGCTCTAATTTTATATTACCTGGGGCGTCACCCTTTAAAAATATGTAAATAGTTATAATACATCTAAATTTTAAGTTTCTGTCCAATCGGAGGCCATTTAGATGTGCCGCAAACGGCTAAAAGCTTAGAAAGATGAATTTTTTCAGTTTTTTTTTGCTTTGGCACTCCTAATCAGGGCCGTAACTAGGCAGGTGCAACAGGTGCACCCGCACAGGGCCCAGAGATCTAGGGGGCCCTAAAACGAAATTGATAATTGAATTTTCTTTACAAATATGTTTTACAAAAATTTTATTCAAGACTTTAAAATAAAATATATAATATATATATAAAATAAAATAATTTTATTTAAAATAACCCTGAAATTATACAATATTTAACATAAATCTTTTATTTAATATATAGTTTTAAATAATTCATCAAATAATAGAAAAATTATTTAAAAATATTTAATTTTTTTATATATTTTAAATTTATAATAAAAAACTAAACTTTTTCATGATCTCTGATATCGGAAAAAGAATATTTTAAATTTTTCTGATACCCTTGATCGGGCCCCCCGCATCGGGGGTTTACGGGGATGTACGTTACGCCACTGCATAAAATTATAGAATTGAAAATAGGTGGTATATTATAGGTGGTCGATATTAATTTTGACGATATAATGAGGTTGTTGCATTTTTTTTAACATATACTTTTTTTTGCTTAAAAACAAATCTTTATTCTTTACGCAACTTGAGAAAAAAATCAGAATTAAAAAATATTGGATATTTACTGAGATATTAGAGATTTAATGCCGAAAGTACTAATATGGCGGGAATTGAAGCACGTGGAGTGTGTGACGTCACGGGTTCTTTCGCCTGCTCGGCTGGTATCAGCTGCTATGTGTTTGATCGGAGGCCCATTGGTCTCAAGAGGCTTTGATAACTAGTGTTTATAATAAGTTTTTTTTTTAATTTATATATCAAGTTTTAATTCTAATGAAACAAAATTACCTGTTAAAATAAGTAGAAATAAAAAAGAGAAGAAAGCTAATGCAAAATAAGCCTGTGTTGGCCTCACAGTAAATAATGTAAAATTTTTTATTTAACAAATTTAAAAATTGTTTATATATTTTTTACTAAAGATTTTAGGTTCAAATTCTCAACAATTAAATATATAGTTTGAACTTAATATGGAAGAAGAGAAGCGAAAACACAAACCCTACTTTTTATTGTTATAGACAAAGTTAAGTCAATATAAAATATCCAACAACCCTTTAAGTACCGTATCTTAGTTGTATTATTCTAATAAACATCTCTTCTTGATGAATTAAAATACTAAATAAAATTTATAAAATAAAAATTTTGTTGATATAAGATAAGGTGGCTGTAGATATCAGTTGATACAGGACAGAGGAGTTGGCAGCCAATTTTAGAGCCTCTATATTAAATAAAAACTCTCAATTCTGGATACGTTTCGGCTTTATTCTACTAAGGCCATCATCAGTCCCATTAGAGCTGGAAAGACATACATTAATACATAAAGATGACAGTTACAAAATACAAATAAAATATTTTATATAAAATATAAAAATCTCACAGTATTAATATATAGAGTTGTTATATTGGAATATTTTTTATATACATTAGTTTGTATATAAATAATTTCTATTTTGTATACTTCCAGTTTTTAATACGTGTGTATACGTCTAAGTAACAATTTGATTTGATCAGATATTTCTTAAATTTACAAATATATTTTTCAATAATATGGGATTATATCAATGACCCTTATTATTAGGACATTGCCTGAGGTGAGAAGCCGAAATAAATTTTTTTTTTTTTTTTTTAAACATATTTGCGTTGTTATTATAGACAAGAAAATCCTATAATCCGGTCAAAAAGGTTAAAAGAATGTTGCTTCGCTATAATTTAAAAAACAAAATTTCATTATATAAAAACTTTTCTTTAAAAAATAATAAATATATTTTTTTATTATATAAAAAATATATATATATGCACACACCTATATTTTCAACAGAGCGTCATTGTTACTCAAGAAAGAGAGATAAAAACCGCTTAGTCCGTCGCAGTCCGTCTGAAAATTTTTTTAGCGCCCTGCTTCCCATTGCCTTGACAAAACATTTGTCCGCAAACAGCCTCTTTGTAGTATTTTCTACTTGCATCAAGATTATGGCATTATCTAGATCGAAAGAATGATTTGTCATCGTAGCATGAGAGCAAAGGGCTGTGGACGTTTTTTTATTCTTAATATCTCGTCTTTTCTTAAAATCGCCTATTTTTTTTCACCTTGTACTTCATCGATTTCATGTTCGTTATCTATTTCCATTTCCCCTAATAATTTTTGAGCTATCTTTAATTTGGTGTCCTCTGTAATTGAATCATCTAAAAGTACTAAAGTTACGCATTCTTCACTTAAATAATATAAATGGACCCTGTTATGCAATGGTGTGTCAAAGACCAAAAAATTCAAAATTGAGTTAGGCACGGAATATTGTTTCAAATGCTATAATTAATAGTATTTTTTATGAAATATGTCCTAAAAAAATTTATATTTAATGTTACTTGCACAATTGACAAGAAAAATTATATATAATCCAATGAAAACAAAAAACTTTAATGTTGATTTTCTCAAAACTCGATGTTTGGTCTTTGACACACCATTGCATAACAGGGTCCAAATGATGAACAAATTTAGCAATAGCCACTTCCGCAATATCTTCGTCAACTTGCTTGTATTGCTCTAATTCCCTTAAGAATTTTATATCATTTAGTGGTGCAGATATTGCTTCTCTTGCACGGAACCAATATTTTACATAGCATTTTACAATAAAGCATGTTATGCGAATAAGTGACTTTTCTTCTTTGTTTAATTTAAATTCTGTTCGAAATAAATAGATTTTTAATGAATATATCGATTTCGCCATCCATCTGACCATATGATATGCACCCGGCTTTTTAAAATGTATGCCACCTAAGGGAACACCCCCAAGAAAAATAATTACGAGTTCCAATAGTTCACGATAGTCTTCTCGAGGAAATGTTTGAGAAATTGCATCATTCATATTGTTTATGATATTTTCGGCGCCAGCATATTTTTTTAATATTTAAAAATATAAATAGAGAATAATTATTAAAATTTGCTTTGTTTTTTTTAATAAATTGCAAAGAGTAGTGGCTGAATGTATATGATTAATGAATAAGAGAAAAGGCAGCCAAAAGCAAAACAAAAGAATTTTTTTTTATTTGTAGCTTTATTAAGTATCAATGCCGATGTTCCGGTAGATTTTTCCGGTCTTCTTCAAGACATATACAATGTTTGCTTCGAGCTTAAAGGAGGCTCTTGGCAACAACGAATGTTCACACTAACAATATGTTAGGAGTTGCCAAGAGCCTCCTTTAAGCCCGAAGCAAACATTGCATACGGTAAGTCCTGAAGAAAGTCAGAAAAATCGGCAGAAACGTCGACATTGATACTTAATAGAGCTAAAAATAAAAAAATTATTTTGTTTTGGTTTTGGTTGCTTTTTTTCTTATTCATTAATAAATATAATATATGTTATAACTAGAGCCCGGATTTTTATGCAGCAAAAACCTCTAAATATGCCATATAATATGCAGTAAAAGTATTAAAATATGCAGCCAAATATGCAATATATTTATGGCAAAAATATTAAGTAAATGGCTTCCAATTCAAGGTAAATCATGATTTCTACTGATGTAAAACAATGGTGTTTTATTTTTGGAAGGAAATGATTAAAAAAAAAAAAAACAGGGAGCAATTGATTGCGAAATTTTTGAAGCAAACGAGGACCCCTGTTTTGGCATTTTTTTCTTTAATTAATTTGACTTCGAACCAAGGGCGGATACAAGGAGGGGGGTAAAGGGGGTTAATTACCCCCCCCCCCGAGGTTTGAAAAAAATACTTTTTTTTTCGAAAAAAAAAAAAATTATTTTTAATGCAAAATTTTAAAAATTAATACTTAACAATTTAATTTGTATTTATATTCTGGCAAACAAGTACAGAATGCATAATTTTTTTTTGTTTAAAAAAAAAAAAAAATTAAAAAATTAAAATAAAATGAAACTTTTACTGAAAAAAATTTAAAATATCCAAAAAGTTTTAAATATGCAACTTTATGCAATATTGACCAAATATGCAAAAATATGCAATATAGAATTTGAACCCTAGCTCCAAGGGGGCATGATTCGGATAGAAAATTGGTTTTTAGTGACGTACCTATTAGCAAATAGAATATGCAATTGCATAGGAATCCGGGCTCTAGTTATAACTATAAATATGATTTCGGCTTGCCCCCCCCTGTCCCCAGAGGGGCAAGGACACATCCCCCTCCACCGTTTTGAAGCCTATGATCACTTTATTAAAGAAAGTCAGTAGTTTTAATATAAAAAATTTTGACCTCTTATAATAAGTGGCACCCTAATAATCAGGGATATTCTTATCAGTCAAATTAACGACTCTAGAATGATTATTTAATTGAGATTTTTTAATAAGATCGTTTAATTTTCTCAGAATAATCAGGTGGAATTTAAAATATAAATTATTATTTTTAACAGATAACCAACTTTTGTAAATCCGAAAATCACGTGTGTCTAGGATGTCATGAATGCAGTCAGACAAATGGTCAATATTTGTTCGTAAGACGCTGAGTTATGAATAGGCATGCTTAATTTCTGTTATTCAATGAAATTTTAAATTTTGTTAAGAGATTATGGGATTTACTTGACTTTGTTTTTATCGCTGTTTCTTAAAAATATTACAACAGATGAACCGTTTAAAGTTAATAACTCTTACATCGCCAAAGAAAAATTGAAAAATATTATAATTCCCAATGATCATATCTTAATTTCCTTTGACGTTCAAAATTTATTTACATGCATTTCTCTTGATTTTTTCATGGAATGCATAGACGAAAATTGGGACGAAATAAGCAAATTTACCAACTTTGATTTAGATCGGTTTAAAACAGGCCTTAACTTTTGCTTATATTCGAATTATTTTTCTTTAAATGGGAAGATCATGCTACAATTAAAAGGACTCCCTATGGGTGGATCGCTTAGTCCGATAGCGGCTGAGATTGTCATTAGAAAATTCTATTAATCTATTGTTGAGCCACTCAATTTATTAATTTACCTACAATATGTGGATGATTCCTTGGCAATAGTGTCTAAAGTTCATATTAATACCATCTTAGAAAAATTCAACGGATTCCATCCAGATATAAAATTTACATTTGAAACTGAGTTAGATAACAAAATATCATTTCTTGATATGTTAATAATAAAAAATTTGGATGGATCCCTTTCATTTAACATTTTCAGAAAAGCGTCGGACAGTGGAAGGTTTGTGAACTATAACTCTTGTACACCTTTTCTATATAACACCTTAAATTATTTTTTAAGACGCATTCACACATTATGTGATGCACAATTTATTAATAAAAATATAGAAGGTTTTAGAAACATGGCAGTGACTAACTCATATCCGAGACATTGCATTAATTATGCAATAAGACACTTTGAACAAAAGTTCAAATCCGTGAAAAATAATAATACGATTACACCCACCATCAATAATAATTTATATTTTTCACTTAGCCATGTTCCTGGAATCTCAGAAAAGATCCAAAGGATTTTTAAGGGTTGTGGTTTGCAGACTGCACTTAAATCCCAAGAAAGTTTATCTTTCTTGCAGTGGCTGCTCGCTAGGTTAGGCAAGGTAGGCGACGCCTACCTTATAAATAACAGATGAAAAATATTTATCAATTTTATTATATTTATTAAGTTTAAAAATATTTAGTTTCATAAAATAATTACTATATTTATTAATTAATATATATGATTTTGCAAAAAAAAAAAAATTTGAAACACTTCAGAACCTCGTATTTATAAAGTAAAGGCGATATTTTTCTTTGCCTATTTACTGCCTGAACTCCACACTCCGCTGCCCACATTTCTAGACAGTCGCGCATGCGCACAGCAGTGATAGCTAGCGCTATAAGTCGAACGGTTAGGCGATGAACTAAGTTAAGTAGCCTATACCAAGCCGATGACATTTGTTACCGTAGAGCGCAATTTCTCATGAAGATTTATTAGTTCAAATTTCGAAACAAGATAACTTCACAGATCAAATTATTGAATTATTTTCTAAATTAAAAGATAGGCGAATAGATTTAATTTACAAAAATAAATAAATACGCCTTTTTTCTTTCTTTTTTTCTATTTTTCATAAGTAATATATAGGCCTATATATTTGTTGCCTACCCAGTTGTCTCGGTCACGAGCCGCCACTGCTTTCTTGTATAATAATAAAAGGTCATACCTTGATAATAGATATCAGATTGTTAAGTATGAAGATTGTTATTCCGCGAGAGCTAGAATCGAGCATGGAGTTCCTCAGGGAACTGTATTGGGTCCGATCTTATTTCTATTGTATGTAAATGATATAGTGGATTGCCTAGTAAATTGTGAAATTAACTTGTTCGCTGATGACACTATGTTGTATATAAGCGGTTTTGATATCGATGAGATGGTGGAAAAAATGAACAAAGATTTGTTAAACATTTATAATTATTTATGTGTGAATGATTTATTGGTTAATGCTGAGAAATGTAAATGTACGATTATAAATAGTAAGAATGAAAATGTTAGGGATATTTATTTGAATGAGTTTAAACTTGAGAAAGTTGAAAAAATGAAATACCTGGGTGTCATTTTGGACAATAAGTTGAATTTTAAAAGTCACGGAAAATATATCCTTAAAGAATTATATATATCATGTGTTGGTCCATGAGGTAATTATGAAAAACATATAACCAAGTATTTATTAATTTAAATAAGCGAAAAATGTAGGTACCGCCGGGAGTTGCACCACGGATCTTGTCGATTTACGCTCAACATGCCCTACTGTTGGACCACAGTACGCACTCGCTTATTTAAATTATGATAGATCGCTGATTTCAGTCTACTAGAGAAACGCCGCTCAAATCAAGCGTTCAGATTTCTCCGTTACTGAGGCGCGATCTAGATGGACGTTTTGAGAAATTAACTCAATTATGCAATTAATAAATAAAGAATTATATATATCATGTGTTGGTCCATGAGGTAATTATGAAAAACATATAACCAAGTATTTATTAATTTAAATAAGCGAAAAATGTAGGTACCGCCGGGAGTTGCACCACGGATCTTGTCGATTTACGCTCAACATGCCCTACTGTTGGACCACAGTACGCACTCGCTTATTTAAATTATGATAGATCGCTGATTTCAGTCTACTAGAGAAACGCCGCTCAAATCAAGCGTTCAGATTTCTCCGTTACTGAGGCGCGATCTAGATGGACGTTTTGAGAAATTAACTCAATTATGCAATTAATAAATAAAGAATTATATATATCATGTGTTGGTCCATGAGGTAATTATGAAAAACATATAACCAAGTATTTATTAATTTAAATAAGCGAAAAATGTAGGTACCGCCGGGAGTTGCACCACGGATCTTGTCGATTTACGCTCAACATGCCCTACTGTTGGACCACAGTACGCACTCGCTTATTTAAATTATGATAGATCGCTGATTTCAGTCTACTAGAGAAACGCCGCTCAAATCAAGCGTTCAGATTTCTCCGTTACTGAGGCGCGATCTAGATGGACGTTTTGAGAAATTAACTCAATTATGCAATTAATAAATAAAGAATTATATATATCATGTGTTGGTCCATGAGGTAATTATGAAAAACATATAACCAAGTATTTATTAATTTAAATAAGCGAAAAATGTAGGTACCGCCGGGAGTTGCACCACGGATCTTGTCGATTTACGCTCAACATGCCCTACTGTTGGACCACAGTACGCACTCGCTTATTTAAATTATGATAGATCGCTGATTTCAGTCTACTAGAGAAACGCCGCTCAAATCAAGCGTTCAGATTTCTCCGTTACTGAGGCGCGATCTAGATGGACGTTTTGAGAAATTAACTCAATTATGCAATTAATAAATAAAGAATTATATATATCATGTGTTGGTCCATGAGGTAATTATGAAAAACATATAACCAAGTATTTATTAATTTAAATAAGCGAAAAATGTAGGTACCGCCGGGAGTTGCACCACGGATCTTGTCGATTTACGCTCAACATGCCCTACTGTTGGACCACAGTACTCATCGTTATATGTTTTTCATAATTACCTCATGGACCAACACATGATATATATAATTCTTTATTTATTAATTGCATAATTGAGTTAATTTCTCAAAACGTCCATCTAGATCGCGCCTCAGTAACGGAGAAATCTGAACGCTTGATTTGAGCGGCGTTTCTCTAGTAGACTGAAATCAGCGATCTATCATAATTTAAATAAGCGAGTGCGTACTGTGGTCCAACAGTAGGGCATGTTGAGCGTAAATCGACAAGATCCGTGGTGCAACTCCCGGCGGTACCTACATTTTTCGCTTATTTAAATTAATAAATACTTGGTTATATGTTTTTCATAATTACCTCATGGACCAACACATGATATATATAATTCTTTATTTATTAATTGCATAATTGAGTTAATTTCTCAAAACGTCCATCTAGATCGCGCCTCAGTAACGGAGAAATCTGAACGCTTGATTTGAGCGGCGTTTCTCTAGTAGACTGAAATCAGCGATCTATCATAATTTAAATAAGCGAGTGCGTACTGTGGTCCAACAGTAGGGCATGTTGAGCGTAAATCGACAAGATCCGTGGTGCAACTCCCGGCGGTACCTACATTTTTCGCTTATTTAAATTAATAAATACTTGGTTATATGTTTTTCATAATTACCTCATGGACCAACACATGATATATATAATTCTTTATTTATTAATTGCATAATTGAGTTAATTTCTCAAAACGTCCATCTAGATCGCGCCTCAGTAACGGAGAAATCTGAACGCTTGATTTGAGCGGCGTTTCTCTAGTAGACTGAAATCAGCGATCTATCATAATTTAAATAAGCGAGTGCGTACTGTGGTCCAACAGTAGGGCATGTTGAGCGTAAATCGACAAGATCCGTGGTGCAACTCCCGGCGGTACCTACATTTTTCGCTTATTTAAATTAATAAATACTTGGTTATATGTTTTTCATAATTACCTCATGGACCAACACATGATATATATAATTCTTTATTTATTAATTGCATAATTGAGTTAATTTCTCAAAACGTCCATCTAGATCGCGCCTCAGTAACGGAGAAATCTGAACGCTTGATTTGAGCGGCGTTTCTCTAGTAGACTGAAATCAGCGATCTATCATAATTTAAATAAGCGAGTGCGTACTGTGGTCCAACAGTAGGGCATGTTGAGCGTAAATCGACAAGATCCGTGGTGCAACTCCCGGCGGTACCTACATTTTTCGCTTATTTAAATTAATAAATACTTGGTTATATGTTTTTCATAATTACCTCATGGACCAACACATGATATATATAATTCTTTATTTATTAATTGCATAATTGAGTTAATTTCTCAAAACGTCCATCTAGATCGCGCCTCAGTAACGGAGAAATCTGAACGCTTGATTTGAGCGGCGTTTCTCTAGTAGACTGAAATCAGCGATCTATCATAATTTAAATAAGCGAGTGCGTACTGTGGTCCAACAGTAGGGCATGTTGAGCGTAAATCGACAAGATCCGTGGTGCAACTCCCGGCGGTACCTACATTTTTCGCTTATTTAAATTAATAAATACTTGGTTATATGTTTTTCATAATTACCTCATGGACCAACACATGATATATATAATTCTTTATTTATTAATTGCATAATTGAGTTAATTTCTCAAAACGTCCATCTAGATCGCGCCTCAGTAACGGAGAAATCTGAACGCTTGATTTGAGCGGCGTTTCTCTAGTAGACTGAAATCAGCGATCTATCATAATTTAAATAAGCGAGTGCGTACTGTGGTCCAACAGTAGGGCATGTTGAGCGTAAATCGACAAGATCCGTGGTGCAACTCCCGGCGGTACCTACATTTTTCGCTTATTTAAATTAATAAATACTTGGTAATATATCCTTAATAAGATCTCAAAAAAGGTGTATTTTATGAGAAGAGTTGGCAAAAATTTGTCACTATCCACTAAATTATTATTGTATAAATCCTTGATAGATCCGCATTTAGATTTCTGCAGTACATTTTTGAATAGCCTACCTAATTTTATGTTAAATGATATCCAAAAAAAAAAACAGAATAATGTATAAGGTTTATTTTGAAATGTAATAAATATACAAAAATCAATAATATGTTAAAAGTTCTTGAGATACTTAATGTTAAAGAAAAAATATATTTTAATCGGATGATATTAATTTTTAAGATTGTTAACGATTTAACTCCTGTGTATCTAAAGAATAGAATGAAAAAGTATGATGTAAATTATAATTTGAGAGATACTGAAAAATTGTATATAAGCAAATGTAAATCTAATAAAAGATATAAAACATTATTTTATGCGGGTCTATCTGAATATAACAAGTTGCCAACTGAAATTAAAAAAATTGTAAATAATGTAAATCAATTCAAAAATGCACTTAAGAAACATATTATAAACAATAGAAAGGACTGATTGTGGATTTTTAATGTAATTAATTAATTAATGTTATGTCTTGTAAAATTGTCTATCAATAAACTCATTATTATTATTAATAACAAGGACAAAATTCCACTTAATAGACGATCCAACATAATATATTTGGTTAAATGCTTAAATTGTCCATCCCCAGGTAGCGTGTATGTTGGTCAATCTTCCAGGAGAGTCTATGATAGGATGGGTGATCACAGACGAGATATTAAGAATAAAAAAACGTCCACAGCCCTTTGCTCTCATGCTACGATGACAAATCATTCTTTCGATCTAGATAATGCCATAATCTTGATGCAAGTAGAAAATACTACAAAGAGGCTGTTTGCGGACAAATGTTTTGTCAAGGCAATGGGAAGCAGGGCGCTAAAAAAATTTTCAGACGGACTGCGACGGACTAAGCGGTTTTTATCTCTCTTTCTTGAGTAACAATGACGCTCTGTTGAAAATATAGGTGTGTGCATATATATATATTTTTTATATAATAAAAAAATATATTTATTATTTTTTAAAGAAAAGTTTTTATATAATGAAATTTTGTTTTTTAAATTATAGCGAAGCAACATTCTTTTAACCTTTTTGACCGGATTATAGGATTTTCTTGTCTATAATAACAACGCAAATATGTTTAAAAAAAAAAAAAAAAATTTATTTCGGCTTCTCACCTCAGGCAATGTCCTAATAATAAGGGTCATTGATATAATCCCATATTATTGAAAAATATATTTGTAAATTTAAGAAATATCTGATCAAATCAAATTGTTACTTAGACGTATACACACGTATTAAAAACTGGAAGTATACAAAATAGAAATTATTTATATACAAACTAATGTATATAAAAAATATTCCAATATAACAACTCTATATATTAATACTGTGAGATTTTTATATTTTATATAAAATATTTTATTTGTATTTTGTAACTGTCATCTTTATGTATTAATGTATGTCTTTCCAGCTCTAATGGGACTGATGATGGCCTTAGTAGAATAAAGCCGAAACGTATCCAGAGTTGAGAGTTTTTATTTAATATAGAGGCTCTAAAATTGGCTGCCAACTCCTCTGTCCTGTATCAAATAAAAATTTTATTGATAGAATACAATTTTGTTTTGATATTTTGATTTTTCAAATAATTCTTCCAAAATGAAAAATTAACATAATTAAATTTCATTTTTTGATAATGGAGTCGTAAGCCAAAGAGGGTTACACTTGTGAAGGGACATTTGTTTATTTTTTTAGTAACTGGGTGCATTGGACTATCACATCTCTGAAAATACTTTTCATTGGAGAATGTATATAAATATATATATTTTAATATCTGTAATATCTATTCTCCACTCAACACCTTCCTTTTTGAAATAAAATTCCTATGTGGTTAATTTATTGTTTTTATTTTTAAATTGAATATAATTATAGGTACTTTTGTTTTTTAGCTCCACCAATTTCTGCTAATGAAAATGTTTCAGTTGAAGATATATATATATATAATATTGGAAGATTTGTTGGATCGATTTAACATTATGTCGAATATTTTTTTTCTATGATAGGGAACTTTTTCTCTCTCCATTCATTTTATTAGCCAAAAACAGAGGTGTCAAAGCCAATTTGATCCAGATTTCTTAAAAAATAACTCAAATATAGAAGAAATATGAAAGTTACATTAATCTATAAGAAAAAGGTATTATATCTTACCATTTCGTATTTTTTTCTTTCTCGATTATATTTTTAATCTTAAAAATCGTATGCAATGTAATTATAGTAGAAATTAATCAAATATTTTCATGTGCAGCCTTTTTTTTTGTCAACCTAGCAAACAAACATAACATATCCAACAGCAAATCCACCTCACCAAACCAAGCCACGCCCCCAGACCAGGCCCAGCCAATCAGAGACAGCCACGTCACTCCCAAAGCCACGCCCACATGCCCGGCAACAGGTATAAAAGGACCTGCACCTCCGGCTCAGAGTCAGTTGCTCACGGCCTGGGGAGTAGGCAGGTTGAGACCCCAAAGTCAACCCAAACCAAACACAAACCAGATTACACACAACCAACCACTGTCCATTTCTCAGAGACAAACCCAAACCTCTGAGGCATACACCAATACACCGATTTGGGGAGTAGGCAGATTGAGGCCCCGTAGTCAATCTAAACCGAACACAATTACACACACCCAACCTTCCTCCAGCTCTCAGAGACCAATCCACGCCTCTGAGTCACCCACCAAATTGACCTGGGGACCAGGAAGACTGTGACCCCGTAAACAACCCCCCTCCACCATTACCTCCTAACTTCCTTCTCTTGAAAATGGCTCCAAAATGAGAGCCGAAACGTCGAGTAAATCTCAGCACCCCACGCGACTCAACCCGAGAAAACTTATCTTCGCATATATATATCTCTATATATATAAAGAGACTTGTGACTAACTGACTGACTGACTGACTGACTAAGTGATGACAACGCCCAGCCTAAACTATAATACCTATAAAGTTGAAATTTGGCATGTAGATTACATTTGGGCTCTAGGCGTCATTTAAGAAGCCATTTTTCGAAATTCCCATTTTAAGGGCCCCAAATGGTCATTTATGGGTAAAATTTTGACTTTACAATAATTTCTAAACCAAAAAAGATATCGATTTGGTTTCTTCGCTAAAACCTTCCTTAGATAAAAATCTAAATTGGGTGTTTCAGGGTTTTTTTAAATTCGGCCCCTAAGTACCCCAAATCGCCAATTTAGGGAAAAACAATATATTTAAGGGTAAAATTTTGATCTACATTAATTTCTAAACCAGAAGAGATATCGATTTGGTTTTTTCACTAAAACCTTCCTTAGATAAAAATCTAAATTAGGTGTTTCAGGGTTTTTTGAAATTCGGCCCCTAAGTACCCCAAATCGCCAATTTAGGGAAAAAATTTTGACTTTACAATAATTACTAAACCAAAAAAGATATCAATTTGGTTTCTTCGCTAAAACCTTCTTTAGATAAAAATCTAAATTGGTTGTTTCAGGGGTTTTTGAAATTCAGCCCCTAAGTACCCCAAATCTTTCAAGTGGTTTAAAGTTTTTTTTTGTTGTTTTTAGCCCCCCCCCCGAATTTTAAATTCTTCTATTTCTTCAAATATGAACATGCTTTTTTGGATGTAAAATTCTTGAGTAAATATCTTTCAAGTGGATTAAAGTTTTTTTTTAGCCCCCCCCCCCCCGAATTTAAAATTCTTCTATTTTTTCAAATATGAATATGCTTTTTTGGATGTAAAATTCTTGAGTAAATATCTTTCAAGTGGTTTAAAGTTTTTTTTTTAGCCCCCCCCCCGAATTTAAAATTCTTCTATTTTTTCAAATATGAATATGCTTTTTTGGATGTAAAATTCTTGAGTAAATATCTTTCAAGTGGTTTAAAGTTTTTTTTTTTAGCCCCCCCCCCCCCCGAATTTTAAATTCTTCTATTTCTTCAAATATGAACATGCTTTTTTGGATTTAAAATTCTTGAGTAAATATCTTTCAAGTGGTTTAAAGTTTTTTTTTAGCCCCCCCCCCCGGAATTTTAAATTCTTCTATTTCTTCAAATATTAACATGCTTTTTTGGATTTAAAATTCTTGAGTAAATATCTTTCAAGTGGTTTAAAGTTTTTTTTTTTTTTTTGAAGAAATTTAAATTTTATAAAATTTTAGAATAATATACTATTATATTTCCTTTAACATCTTTTAAACCATACGCTCTCAACATAGGCGATAACGCCCCCTCTCCTGACGGCGTTTCAGACTTTCAGAGGGCCGTACATGACCCAGAGAAAATTATGTGGCGAGATGGTGCAGAATTCGCGTGGGCAGATAAAAAAAAATACTTGCTAATCACGTACTAAAGTAAATTAAAAATTAATATCGTGTAATTTTTGTTATTACAGGTATTGCATTCATTTTTATCACGTAGATTTATATAGTATTGTAGAAATGCTTATAACTTAAAAGATAAATTGGCTTCAAGTTACTGAACGCGGCGACTTTTCGTTGTATTTTACTCAAATAGAACCTGATATTATCAAACTCCTTAAAATCGAAAAAATTCCTTTAATTTTAATTAGTTATGTCATAAATTTATCTCTTTTGAAGATTACTAAAACTATAGGAGACTCATGTCTAATCGGATCAACTGCGGGTTACGAATCTAGAGTTGCCCACCCAATTCAGATCCCACTTGCCGTGCAAATTTTCAAACATTGCCAATCTCTCCTCTCTCTTTCTGTATTTGAAGTAAATCTTCGTTTACAGATGTGAAAATAAAAAATTAAAAAAATTTAAAAAAAGGGACAGTCAGCAAAATAAGTTTGAGAAACTATGTTTTAAACGATAAAAGATATCAATTTAAATAATACACCAACATGATTTTTTCGATTTAAGTTTCTTGAATAAATATCTTTCAAGGGATGTAAAGTTATTTAGTGACCTCGGGCCTTAGGATTTAAATTAAATAAAAAAGAAAAAATATCCTGAAACAAAAAAATCTGGTGTAACCGGTTTTAGTTTTATCCTATGGTTTTAACCGAATCACCCTCCCTTCCTCATTTTTACGAAATTTAGGATTTTTCAATTTACCTAAATCTCAACTTTTTTTTTTATTAATTCCAAAAAAGTTATAATTTGTCTGATACATTACATTTATTGCCTTGGCCTTATTTACGAAGCTTCAAATTCTAATTTTAAAAACACTGAATTCTCATTTTGGAGTTTTTTTTTTAAATTTTATAATGACTTATAAAGGGATCGAGAGATATCAGTTTGTTTTTTGCGCTAAAGAAGAAACAAGGCATCGATGTTGAGGGTTGGCCATGAATTAAGAAGGTTTACGCTGCGGGAATTTCAGGGTTTCAACGATGGCAGTGCAAGAAACTTGCCCGCCGAAGGCGGGCAATTGCTCGCCGAAGGCGAGCAAAGCTCGCCGGTAGGCGAGCTTGGGGGTCCAGGGGGCGAAGCCCCCTGGCTAGCGCAAGGTTCGCCGAAGGCGAACCTTGCGGCTAGTATATATATATATTACGTTAGCCAAAGTTAATATTAGAAATTTACAATCACGTTTTAACAACCATAATTTTAAAATAGGCTCTAAATTGAGGGATTTGACACTATCGAGTGCGAGTGCTTCGGACGTTCTCGGCTATTTTCGGCCCGAGGAAGCTAGCTTCCCCCAGCGTTTTGAATCTCTCACTCCCATCCCATAACCCACGACATCCCCCGCCTTGCAGCGCCTGCGCGAGTCGACCTTTAGGGAAGCTGTGAACTGCTCAGTTTCCACAACGTCAGAGACCCACTCCCACTGCCTCCCCGCGCCAGTGTTATGAGATGTTTTGTACACACGTTGCAAGTTTAATTTTCAATAATAAATAGTTTAATTTTTTTAATTGCTTAGGGAAGCAGTGCTTCCCTTGCAACCTCTGACCGCACGCCACTGGAAAATAGTCTATTCATATAAAATGACCTTTCGAGGGAGGCCAAGGTGTTGATTGATTCTGAGATTTTTTTAAAATTATTTAATTCTGGGCAGAATTTTGGTTCCTGTATAAAAAATCTTTCTGTTTTGTTATTGTTAATTTCATTGTTAGTTTTTGGACGTTTTTCATGCTATAATCTATAAAATTTGGTATAATGCCAGCATTTAAAAAAAAAAAATATATTCTTCAGTTCACTTGAATCGGAGCAAGGGCACAGTACTTGAGAACGGCTGCAGAATAAGCAGACGAAACGTTATACAGTATTTATGTTTTTAATAAATAATTAATAACAAAAATATGGTCTATAATTAAAAATTCCCCTAATAATAAATATATTCTATTATATTGTTTTTGGATCTTTTGTCTCGAATAAAGTGTAACTTAAAAGGTGTTCGGCTCACTCGCTGGTTTTTATCCTCCCAACTCCAATCTCATATACCCAGGGCCGCAGACAGACTTAACGGGCCCCGGGGTTACTTACTAATACGGCCCCCTCCCCCCAAAAAAAAAAACTTTGTTTTTTTTTTAGTATATAAAAGGCTATTGTGGCCTTCATGCCAACAATTTTTTACACAGTTTTTGACACAACCTTTGAAATAGTTATACATAGCTTACAATATTTATTTAAATAAAGTTATTTAAAAATTTTTCAAAATTTCCATAATTTATCGAGCCCAGATCCGGACAGAGGATTTCCGAGGGAATCTGGGTATATGGAAAATTTTTTTAAAATTAGCCACTGAAACCTGCGTTTTTAGCTACCCTGAGTCGTGAAAAAGATCAAACTTGATTTGAGCTTAAAGGGCCGGGGCCCCTTAAAGAAAAAAAATGTAAGAAAATGATTTTTTTTAATTGAAATTTTAAGATTTGAGCTTAAAGGGCCCGGGCCCCCTGAGCAAAAAAATTTCAAAAAATGATATTTTTTTAATTGAAATTTTAAGATTTGAGCTTAAAGGGCTTGGACCCCCTGAGCAAAAAAATTTCAAGAAAATGAGTTTTTTTTTTTTTTTTTTTAATTGAAATTTTAAGATTTGAGCTTAAAGGGCCCGGGCCCCTTAAGGAAAAGAAATTTCATGAAATTGATTTTTTTAAATTGAAATTTTAACCTAGAACCCAGGGATATAGCCCCCCTGCCCCTCTGTCTGCGGCCCTGCATATACCCAACAACCAATTTAATTTACAGATTATTATTTTTTTTAGGATTTTTACTTTCTTTTACCTATATATGTAATATCCATATAAAGTATTACGATCGGATAAAAAAAATGATATCAAGATTTTAATAGAATTTTGTGAGGCCCCCTCCCTCAAAATTGACTGCCTGTCTGTGTGTGAACAAAATATCTCAGAATGTAAAGAGCTACTCCGTTGAAATTTGATATTTTGTTCACGATAGATTCCGTTGAAAACTGAAGACTTTTTTAAGTGATTACTAGTAAAAAATGGAGCTCAGAAAGAAAAGATTGACTCAGCGTCCTATAGTTATAAAGTTTGTGAAAATATTAAGATTTGTATATATTTTATATATAGCTATTTATTATTTTGTTCTAGAATTAAAAAAAAATAGAATAATAATATATTTGTTTGTTTATTATTTTATATTTTATCTAACAAAGGATTGTTTTTATTATACTAATATTGTTTAATATCAAACATTTATCGACAATATTAATTTATACAAAAAAGTGTGGATCAAAGAAACTATAAGGATAGAAAAACTCTGATTTGCAATAAAAAGAGATTCAAAGTTATATTTTACAAATTTCATTATAATTATATGTTTATATATATGTAAAATATTTTCATATTTAGGATCCACGGTGGTTCCTTTATTTTTAACCAACCTTATTTATTTATTTAGAATTGGCAATACTTTTAAAAGTGAATTATTTATAGATATATTATGTGGAAGGGAATTATTTTTATATTAATTTGGAATGAGATTTTTATTTAAAAAGATTGAAGAGTTTTCTATTATATTAATGACTATAAAAACCAATTTGTTTTAAGGTAAATTTAATTGTTATTCTGTTTGTTATATTCATTATTTAATTCTAATTTAATAAATCTGTTTTAAGGAACAAATGAGTCTATAGTTATTTTCCCAAGAAAATAAAAGATAATAACCACATTATATATATATATATATATATATATATATATATATATATATATATATATATATATAACCCGAGAAAACTTATCTTTGCATATATATATATATATATATATATTCTGGAAGGTTTCCGTGACCGGATGTATGCAAAGATAAGTTTTCTCGGGTTAAGTCGCGTGGGGTGCTGAGATTTACTCGACGTTTCGGCTCTCCTTTTGGAACCATTTTCAAGAGAAGGAAGTTAGGAGGTAATGGTGGAGGGGGTTGCTCACGGCCTGGGGAGTAGGCAGGTTGAGACCCCGGGAACCAAGAGCAAACACCCCGACTTGGGGAGTAGGCAGATTGAGGCCCCGTAGTCAATCTAAACTGAACACAATTACACACACCCAACCTTCCTCCAGCTCTCAGAGACCAATCCACGCCTCTGAGTCATCCACCAAATTGACCTGGGGACCAGGAAGACTGCGACCCCGTAAACAACCCCCCTCCACCATTACCTCCTAACTTCCTTCTCTCTTGAAAATGGCTCCAAAAGGAGAGCCGAAACGTCGAGTAAATCTCAGCAAGCACCCCAAGCGACTTAACCCGAGAAAACTTATCTTTCCATATATATATATGAAGGCAATATTTTTACTTTTCGACAACTTTTGTGGGGAGGGGTCGTGGATTTTCCCCAAATTTTAGTATGTTCTAGTACATTAAAAAGTAAGATTGCTTGCCAATGTGTTTGGATCTTCAGGTTCTGTTGTAGTTTGTGTTGATGGTTTTCGTTTTGCCTCATTTCATTCCTCTCACCGAAGTGACGGAAGACACGAGTGAGGTGGTAAAGAAACTTGATGTCATCTCTTCAGCCGCCTGTTTCCTTAATTTTAGTTTTAACGTTGCTGAAGGCTCCTTTTAATTTATTATTGCTAATCAAATCCTGCAGAAAGAAGTAGTGTATGTTTAGTGATTTAGTCAACCCATGGAGCTCATCGCCCATGACAACACGTATAAAGAGATCCAGCACATGGAGCTGACAACTAATAAACTTGGGTTTGGGGTTATATGTTGATATTCAGGTTTCTTTTATTCTGTATAATTACAATTCTATAATTATATATATATTTATAATCTTTATATGTATAATAAGATAATAATAATAATCATACGATGATAATTAATATTAAAAATAGTAAAATTATTTCTTTGGATATTTTCGAAGGAAGACCCTTATTAAGAACAGGCCTCTCTTCATTTTCTAAAAATATAATTCTTCCTTCTGTACCCGGGTAAATTGGAGTGTATTTTTTGATATAATGTTCTAAAACAAGCCTCTCTGATATATCTGAAAAGAAAAGAATGAAATAAAGTAAATTTTTTGTATACAGTATATATTGGTCTATTAATTAATGTTTAAAAACATAATTATCAACCTAAATAAAATTATTTAATACAGTATCTATTTGGTAGAATTTTGCTTGATTTGGTTGTTTTCAAACCTGACCTATAGACTTCAAAGCACCAGTCATTATATATATAGTTTAAGGTGCGCGTCTCGGGGTGATTATTTTGGGATTTTCCAGCGACCACAATTTTGAAGCTATCGACCTCAAATTTTTTTTTAATTAAAGCTATTTAAAATATCTACAACTTATAGAAGTCCTTTTTTTGATTTTCGAAAAAATAATTTTTTTTTTAGATTAATTGCATTAAATAAAAGATATTTTTAAAAAATCCGCTCTATAACTTATAGATAATTAAATTAGTAATCATTGAGTTAAAAAATAGTTAATTTTCTACCCTTAATTAATTAGCTGGAAACTTTAAAATGAAATGGAATAAATCCCTTGAATTCCTATGGGAAAAACTAACGCAATCTCTTGCCGCTTCGAGTCAATCGTGTTTTAACGGCTTTTCGAGACGCGCACCTTAAGATAAAAATATATATAATTAGATATTACTTCATGTACCCGAAAAAAGATATAAGGGGGCGGCACCCCCTTATATCTTTTTTCGGGTACATGAAGTAATATCTAATTATATAAATCTCCGTTTCACGGCTTACCTACGCGATATATATAATATCTTAAATATTATATATAATTAGAAACAGGAACGGGAGCCTTCCCAGGAACAGCAGCCAGGATAAATAATAAAAATCTATATTTCGTTGCCGACGTTTCGGGTGCAAGTCGCACCCATCCTCAGGGCAAGCAAAATTGTCAAAATTTCGTACAAGTTGATCGGTACTTAAGAATAAATTCCATGTTTATACATGTATTCGTTAGTATGTACAGCAAAGAAAAACTATTGCAAAGCGTTTTTACAGGCACGACATTCAAATAGCAAAAATGCTTTTTGCTATTTGAATGTCGTGCCTGTAAAAACGCTTTGCAATAGTTTTTCTTTGCTGTACATACTAACGAATACATGTATAAACATGGAATTTATTCTTAAGTACCGATCAACTTGTACGAAATTTTGACAATTTTGCTTGCCCTGAGGATGGGTGCGACTTGCACCCGAAACGTCGGCAACGAAATATAGATTTTTATTATTTATCCTGGCTGCTGTTCCTGGGAAGGCTCCCGTTCCTGTTTCTAATTTGAATATCTACAGCCATTCAACTTAAGAAATTATATATAATTTCTTATTGATAAAAATATAGTTTGTTTTGACATATTTTAATTTTTTAAAAGAACTCTGTTATTATTGTATATTATTCTTTCATATTTAAATTTTTTCAAGGGAAGGTGGAAGATTTTAATTAATTAAATATATTCTAAATACATGGTATATTATAAGTGTTAAATAAAAATGAGAATTGTGTTTTTATTTTTATTAATTTAGTTAAATTGCAATGTAAAAGGGGGGGGGGGTTGTATGATTTTACACTGGTTATTAATTAAGAAAAATAATAAAAAATTAAATTTTGCTGAAAGTCTTTTTTTAATGCATGAAAGCAACCCTGGCTTCGGGGGACAGGGGGAAATGAAATTTGAAGAGTTATAATTTTAATTACAAAAAAAATCATATAATAAAGATAGAATAATAGATGAGAGTAATTTAACTTAATTATTGATTACTTAGAATGATGTTTATTGTTTTATATATTTTTGAATATTTTCTTTAAACAAAAGAGTTAAATATACTTTTAATTATTAATATACCTTTAACTATAAGATTGATTTTTTAATTAAATTATATTCTTAAGACTAATAGAAAATATTTATGATTGTTATTACAAATAAATCGAAAGAAAGAGCTCTTGAGTAAAAATTATTTAGGATATGTGAGGTTTCACTAAGTTGTAAATGAAAGAAATTCAATATTTCTTTCATTTACAACTTAGTGAAACCTCACATATCCTAAATAATTTTTACTTATAGGTCATTTTGATAACTTACCTACCCCAACATGAAATTCGAAGTTGAAGGACAAACTTCAATGCATTTACATAGGGATTTATATGATAATGTTTGTTTTTGAGTTATTTAGGCTCTCCAAATACTCAAAGATGCCAAAATTTTGTGATATTATCAATTGTGCTCGTAAAGGATATCAAGAGAAGTACAGATTCTTTACAGAATTAAATTTTAAACATAAAATAAGTTGAATCAACTGTCAGTGTCAGAGGTTATGCTCAATAAAAAACAAGAAATTTGACTGAAACGAAGTTCAAATACACTTTAAACACTTTATCTCAGGTAAATAACAAATAAAAATATCTATTTTGTTTCATATAATGATTCAAAACATTATTTAGGATAATCAACAAAGGTGAAACATCTCACAAGTGACAAGTGGGCCTCTCCTGGCTTGAATAGTGCTTGAATATGTGTTATAATTAAAATAAACGGATATAATCTAAGTAATAAACATATTAAAATAAAAAAGACAGCGATATGAACAACAAGTAAGGGTTTAAAGGTATGTTTACTTTTCTTATTTCAAATATGATTCAACCACCCATTCTACATTTACCTATATATATTTCCATTCATTCATTGCAATTATTCATTATTTTCGAAATAATTTACATTTCTGCTTTAAAATTTTAATTACTTAATTACTTGTTTTTTTTTTTTTTAGTTACTCTGATAGATTCTCATATATACCTGAAGGAAGGCAAAATAAACTCCTGGGATTAAAAAAACAGATAAACTAAATTAATATTTATATTAATCTCTCTATATTAAAATAATATAGGCCTATAAAAATAATAATTATATGTTTTAACACATTATTTCATAGATCTTTATAAGGTAAATGTACATATAATAAATAAATACAAACATTATATCAAGTATTTCCTGTTGTAATTTTATAAAAACCCATCCTTCCTTGTCTTTATTTATTTTTTAATAGCTATTAACAGACAGATTTTCCAAAATATATTAAATAAGGACAAAAATAGATATATTAGAAATTTTTACCATAACCTAACAAAATTGTTCTACAGTTAAATCACATGAAATTAAACTTGTTTATGGATAAATAAGCACCTATATAAATCTAATGATCCTATTTTATATTAATATTTAATCAAATAGCTAAAAAAATTAAAATTTATAAGCTAATTAGCCTGATTTAAAAGCGTTTCAATGTAAATCCTATGGGCGGAATAGCAAAGTTTGTCCTTCAGGTTCGATTTTTATGTTGGGGTAGGTAAGTTATCAAAATGACCTATAAATATGTTTCACGGAAAACCTACACCAATTTCCCTCCAAACTATAAAGAGCTCTTGGTTTGATATATGAAAATTATTATTGAAAAGAAGTAAGAATGTAAAATTGTTCAAAGTTTATTCTCGGGAAATATCTAATTAGGTTTAATAAAGAAAGTATAGTATTTATTTATTATAAGCGCTTTTAAGTAAGTGGATACACTGGGGAAATTGGGGATTTTCACTTATCTGTGTGCGTGTGTATACTGGTTTGATGGCGGTCGATGATTGTGCGGGAGAACCAAGGGCGGATACAAGGGGGGGGGGTAAAGGGGGTAATTACCCCCCCCCCCAAGATTTGAAAAAAATCCCTTTTTTTTCGCAAAAAAATTTATTTTTAACGTAAAATTTTAAAAATTAATACTTAAAAATTTGATTTGTATTTATATTCTGGCAAACAAGTACAGAATGGGCCTTTAAATTACTGAAATTAAGAAAAAATAGTGTGCTGTGCGACGAGTCACACCAGATTACCCCCCCCCCCCCCCCCGAGAAACACCTTTGGATCCGCCCTTGGGGAGAACTGGTGATCTCGCCAATCAGGTAAGAATGGTTTCCATTGTGTTCTGGAACTTAGTTGGTGGTGCCCTCAAAATGGTATTGTTGCAGGTATAACGATCCCGAGGCCAGCTGGACTGACACCCGACGGAGATCAACAGAGTTTGAATGCAGTTCAAGAACAGTTGAATAATTAGCACGTGCTGTTGGCGACTTGTGCTCAACGGATGTGTGATAGACACGTATTACTGGTTTGCAAACCATGTCGACTACTGTTGATTGCTAATTGATGATTGATAAACGACAACTGCCAACTGCTGACTCAGGACTGATGACTGATAACTGATGCTCGCGTTCGGACGCGATTGCCCGGTTCGAGCCTTCCACCCCTCGCTTGCTTCAAGAGGGTGGGGATGATTCTTTTTTGTTGTTGATTGTAATTAACATTACTTAAACGTGAAACTTTGTAGGTATGTTGATAAAATTCATAGATTGTTTCTTATTAATTTTCTTTAACCATTGTATTTTTCAGGTCTTTCTTCATTAATTTCCACCAAGGGAAGGGGAGATAGTTCTCCCACCACCTACTTCCACATACACACACAGCTCCGTCGTCACGATGAATAGGGGAGGGAGGGGGGTGTGTGCATGGCAACTAAATTTCTTCACCTTGAAATATATCTATTAAGAAATATCACATTGTATAATAAAAAAATAAATGTAGTATCTTTTCCTAAAAATATCGTCTTTGATTCTTTGATAAACATTAATATAAGTATAAAACAATAATAAAAAGAGATAATTATAATGAAATGGGGTACTTAATATCATTGCAAAATTATTATTATTAATTTAGTTAAATATACTAGTTAGTATATGTTAAAAATGAGATGTAGGAACAAAATTGCTTGTATATTTTCATAATCCTTACCAAGACTGTTAAAATAATTATCTTAATAAACAAATTCCTTTTGAGAAATTTTAAAAGTCTTATTAAATAAGACAAAAATGTTAAAATTTTTTATTATATCTTTAAAAGAAAATGTCATATTTGTCTCCCTGTCCCCCTGCAGGGGGTGGACAGCTCTACGGGAAGAATTTCCGCAAGTTTTTATTTAGTTACACAAAGGTACTGCAAGAGAGCACCACTGGGCTGTCTGAAATAGTTCAAAATTTACTCCATAGATGTCGCTCTGTTCGCTGTCTCCAGGCCAGGGAGTTTTGATTGTCATTTTCAAAAGCAAAGTTAATTTCAGGATTGATGGTCTGTGTTACGGTCTTTTTCAATATATAAGATTTTTCATAAACATTTTTTAAAATAATATTTCTTGGTGTTATTCTTAATACCAATATTATATATGACCATATTCTTAACACAGAAAAGAATCGATCCATTGTCAAGAGAAGCCCTACAAAAATCTTATCTGAAAAGAAATGGGGTTATTTATTTTGATTTCCTACAAAAGATAAATTTTTTTACAATTGATAATAAATTATTATTGGTTCAGAGGTAGAGTATTAACTGCTGATACCAAAGGTCAAGGGTTCGCATCTAGCATCATATAGAGACGGCGTTTAAATGGCCTCTTATGCCGAAAAAGACCTTAAACTTAATCGAATAAAAAAAAAAAATTAAAATAATTAAATAAATAAATAATTCATAAAAAAAATTTATGAATTTCATTCATTAAAAAAAAAAAAAAAAAAAAAAAAAAACATGTCGGAAAATTCTTTAAAATATTTAAGTTATTTGAGATACAAATTTAGAGACACTACTTGTCCTTAATTTGATTTCGTTTAAAAAAAAATTAAAAGTAGGCCTAACAGTTGCAAATTAAGTAGCTTAAAAAGGTATGTGAAAATAACAAAACCAGTGTACGCGAGAGTATAATGGTAGAATTTGCAAACAACGAATTCGAACGAGCTTGAGTTCAAAACCCATCTGGGTGAGTTTTTTTTTTCCACAGCTTACTGTTTAGTTGGAACTACGGCCATAGAGAGCGTTAATTTGACACAAAATTTCTGTTTAATTTTTGCGCGCAAAGTTAGTTCGCAGAAACTTCTGTAAGGGGGCGTCAAAACTTGTGGAAATCTTTTAACATGGAGCTGTCCAATCTTGATATATGTATGATCTGTGTCCCCCTGTCTGTTTTTTAAGGTTTCTCAACAAGTAAATAGCCTAATTAAAAAAATGTGCACTGAAAAAAAAACCGACCTTGTAAAATTAAAGTGAAATCCCTTTAAAAATTTTCAACAAACCTTCCCATAAAATTAACAAAGTTTCCTTTTATTTTTACAAGAAATCGCCTCAAGTTCTATATGACAAAATCATCCCGTAAAAATGAAAATATTTCCTTTTATTTTTACAGGAAATTTCATCGAGTTCAAATTCAAAAAGAAATCCTGTAAAATTGACAAGGTATCCTTTTATTTTGACAGTAAAAACCTTTAAATTCTTATTCTACCTGAGAAAAAGGCAACTCCCTCCCTACCTAGCTACCCATTAGCTGGGCATACACGGAGAGGTAGAACCGTCGGTTTTAACCGTGCCGGTCCAAACGCACGGATTTATCTTTACGTTAGTGGGCGAGCACGCGCCAGTTTTGACCGCCACGGATCAATCTAACAGATTTGACCGCGGTCCAAACTCACGATCCGATCTTTTCGTTAGTGGGCGAGCACGCGCCAGTTTTGACCGCCACGCATCAATCTAACAGATTGGACTGCGGTCCAAACTCACGGACTGATCTTTTCGTTAGTGAGCAAGCGACAGTTTTGACCTCCACGCATCAATCTAACAGATTGGACTGCGGTCCAAACTCCCGGTCTGATCTTTTCGTTAGTGGACAAGCGACAGTTTTGACCGCCCCGGACCATCTCTTTAAGTCGCGATTTTTGGAGGGGGTAGGTGAGGACATGTTACTTCAAAATTTTTTTTACAAATTTATTTTTTTGACCATTTAAAGAAAATAAGTTATCCCTCCCCCTATTAATTAACTAAGCTATTAATACGGTTGAAAATATTTTAGTTAATCACCATTCACAAAAACAAATTTATTATTATTATTTTTTTTAAATATCATTTAAGGTCATGGCAAATTAGGATACAAATATTATATATCATTTTACTCGGGAGAAAGTCTAGTTTCTGAATATACAAAAAAAAATTATAGGTTATGTAAGAAAAAAATATTGGCCCTCCTTCTAGAGCGCCCCCTAATGGTCCATAGTGTTTACCAAAAGCTTTTCAGTTCTTGACCTTTACATCTAGTTTATGTGTGCAAAATACCACAGACATACACACAGACACACAGACATCATTCCAAAAACTACTTAAATGGACTCAGGGGACCTTAAATCGCATTTTGGCAGCTTCAGAATCAGATAATTAAAGATTTTATTTAAAGGAGAAGAAAGGATTAATTACTTTTTTTTTTTAAATAATTTTCTATTTCCATTTTTCTTGGAAATTCCAATAGCTGGGCATACACGGAGAGGTAGAACCGTCGGTTTTGACCGTGCCGGTCCAAACGCACGGATTTATCTTTACGTTAGTGGGCGAGCACGCGCCAGTTTTGACCGCCACGCATCAATCTAACAGATTGGACTGCGGTCCAAACTCACGATCCGATCTTTTCGTTAGTGGGCGAGCACGCGCCTGTTTTGACCGCCACGCATCAATCTAACAGATTGGACTGCGGTCCAAACTCACGGACTGATCTTTTCGTTAGTGAGCAAGCGACAGTTTTGACCGCCACGCATCAATCTAACAGATTGGACTGCGGTCCAAACTCACGATCCGATCTTTTCGTTAGTGGGCGAGCACGCGCCAGTTTTGACCGCCACGCATCAATCTAACAGATTGGACTGCGGTCCAAACTCACGGACTGATCTTTTCGTTAGTGAGCAAGCGACAGTTTTGACCGCCACGCATCAATCTAACAGATTGGACTACGGTCCGAACTCACGGTCTGATCTTTTCGTTAGTGGACAAGCGACAGTTTTGACCGCCACGCATCAATCTAACAGATTGGACTGCGGTCCAAACTCACGATCCGATCTTTTCGTTAGTGGGCGAGCACGCGCCAGTTTTGACTGCCACGGATCAATCTAACAGATTTGACCGCGGTCCAAGCTCACGGACTGATCTTTTCGTTAGTGAGCAAGCGACAGTTTTGACCGCCACGCATCAATCTAACAGATTTGACTACGCTCCGAACTCACGGTCTGATCTTTTCGTTAGTGGACAAGCGACAGTTTTGACCGCCACGCATCAATCTAACAGATTGGACTGCGGTCCAAACTCACGATCCGATCTTTTCGTTAGTGGGCGAGCACGCGCCAGTTTTGACTGCCACGGATCAATCTAACAGATTTGACCGCGGTCCAAGCTCACGGACTGATCTTTTCGTTAGTGAGCAAGCGACAGTTTTGACCGCCACGCATCAATCTAACAGATTTGACTACGCTCCGAACTCACGGTCTGATCTTTTCGTTAGTGGACAAGCGACAGTTTTGACCGCCCCGAACCATCTCTTTAAGTCGCGATTTTTGGAGGGGGTAGGGGAGGACATGTTACTTCAAAAATTTTTTTACAAATTTATTTTTTTGACCATTTAAAGAAAATAAGTTATCCCTCCCCCTATTAATTAATTAAGCTATTAATATGTTCTAAAATATTTTAGTTAATCACCATTCACAAAAACAAATTTATTATTATTATTTTTTTTAAATATCATTTAAGGTCATGGCAAATTAGGATACAAATATTATATAGACCTATCATTTTACTCGGGAGAAAGTCTAGTTTCTGAATATACAAAAAAAATTATAGGTTATGTAAGAAAAAAATATTGGCCCTCTTTCTAGAGCGCCCCCTAATGGTCCGATGTTTACCAAAAGCTTTTCAGTTCTTGACCTGTACATCTAGTTTATGTGTGCAAAATACCACAGACATACACACAGACATCATTCCAAAAACTACTTAAATGGACTCAGGGAACCTTAAATCCTATTTTGGCAGCTTCAGAATCAGATAATTAAAGATTTTATTTAAAGGAGAAGAAAGGATTAATTACTTTTTTTTTTAAATAATTTTCTATTTCCATTTTTCTTGGAAATTCCAATGGCTTCTTGACTTGATCTGTCTAGTCGGCAGGCAAAACTTTCGTCAAGACGAAAGTCCACTGATTTGGTCAAATCAGCGGTTAAAACTGCCGCGGTCCAAAGATTTTGCCCATACACGTACGGTTTGGCCCGTGGCGGGCCAACTATACGGGTTTATCTGCGGGTTTTTCCTTTACGTTTGTGAGTGATGACGGTTTTAACCATGGTGGTTTTAACCGTGGCGGTTTTAGCCGGCCCGGCAGACTGGTCCGCCCCGGTCCAACCCGACAGATCAAACTCTCCGTTTTTTTAAACGAAATTGATAATGACGGTTTTAACCGTGGCGGATCGACCCGACAGATTGGTCCGCCCCGGTCCAACCCGACAGATCAAACTCTCCACTTTTTTAAGCCAAATTGATAACGAAAGTTTTAACCGTGGCGGATCGACCCGACAGATTGGACCGCCCCGGTCAAAACCGACAGTTCTACCTCTCCGTGTATGCCCAGCTATTGACTTTAGTGGAAAAAAGGTTCTTTCAGATAAAATTCCTTATTTTCAAGAGACAAAAGAACCGAATACAATAAAGTGGCCTTTAGCCCAAGGAAGCTTCTGGCTCTCGTTAATAGGTAGGCGACTGAGATGATTCAACAAGTTAAAAATTTAGAATATAAACAAATTTTGGCGGAATTAAAAACCAACTTTTTTTTCAGAATACAACACAAAATCGAAGATTCAGCATCTACAATTGAACAATTCATCCTATAGTTCTGAAAATGCCATTCCAATTGTTTTTTCCATAGTATCTAAAAATAAATACATATTTGTGATATTTTAATATGTTTCAAAAATTATTGATAGGCCTATTTATAAAATAAGACATCTTGATAATTCATTTCAAAAGTATTTATTTATATAATTTTGGTGTACATTACAACTGAGTTGTAATTTTTTTATATTTAATTTAACTCTTAGAATAAAAAAACATTTTTTTTTTATGTTATAATTTTATAAATTTGATTTTTTTCACATAATTTCCTTTAAACAAAGAATCCTTTTAAAATTATAAGAAATCCTGTCAAATTGTTTTAACTTGAATTTATTTCAATCTGCCACATCTCGTCGGAACACAGGTTTTTGGCGTGTTGATTAATTAAAAAAATTTTTAATTATTTTTTAAATATATGTTTGATTTTTCTCAGGTCATTCGTAAAACAATAATGCATACCTTTGACCTGAGAAAAATTAAAAATATATTTAAAAATAATTAAAAAATCTCTTAAATTAATCAACACGCCAAAAACCTGTCTTCCGACGAGTGTAGCTGTAGCAGATTGAAATAAATTCAAGTTAAAATTAAATAAAAAACATTTTAAAATTACAAGAAATCCAGTAAATTTAATTTTAACAAAATATCCTTTAAAAATTACGGGAAATCCTGTCAATTTCGTTTCAACAATTTTTCCTTTAAAATTTACGGTAAATACTGTCAACTTCGTTTTAACAAAATTTCCTTTTAAATTTAAAGGAAATCTTGTCAGTTTTTTTCAACATGAAAACCTTTTAAAATTATAAGATGCACCTTCAATTTGGTTTTAACAAGGTATCCCATTGAATTGACGAGAAACCTCATTGACGCATTTTCATTACGGTTTCGGAATGAATTGAAGGGATTTCCATTGAATTTACAAGGTTTTTTTTTCAGTGTGTAAAACTTTATTAATTTTTATTTTAAATTAAATTTATTAAATATATTAAAATCCTTACTCAAATGAACATCAAGAGATGCTTCTGTAAAGTTGTACCCATCGCCGCCGTTGAATATAAAGTCAGGAATTATGATCTTATAGATTCTAGTAAAATTGAGGCTTTGGAAAATTGGAATGCGACATTTTCGGCAGCGAACCTCAACACCAGAAACCCTTTGTCCTTGATCTTTGTTTGTATCGTATTTCACACGAATTCCTGTAATAAAAACAATTCATAAAAGTTTAAATAAATAATAATAACCAAGGGCGTCAAGAATTTTGCAGAGCGAGATAATACACCCTCCTCTTCTCAAAAAAGTAAGTATTTATTTTTAACTCCAGATGTATGTGCATCAGAAGAAAAAAAATATTCTTAAATATTCTATTTTTCTTGAGGCATATAGGAGTAGGCCTAATCTATTAAAAATAATTTAATTTTTTTTTTCAGTAGGTTGAATTTAAAATTTAAAGAGCCCAAGTCCCGGGATTTATCCCCCCCCCCCCCCTCGCTGCTGTCTTTTCACGTCTCGGATAATAACTAGGACTGTGCAAAATAATCGATTATTTACCAATTATTTTCTTAAAAAATAATCGATTGTGAAAAAAATAATAATCGGTTGTTCTTACAATCGATTGTTAGGTAAACAATCGATTATTCTTATAATCGATTGTTAAGCAAACAATCGATTATTCTTATAATTGATTATAGGAATAATCGATTATTTTTAGCATCGATCATTGGGTAAATAATCAGATGTTTTTAAGCATCGGGGAATTATAGGTTTTCTTGAATTATCAGGGTATTGAAACTTATTTGCATATAATAATTGATTTTCCTTTTCATTAATCTAATTAATATCTCATTAGTTACTCCACTAGATTAGAATACGATCAGAGTCACATTTGCAATTTGTTAACCAGTGCTTACGGATTTCGGAGAATAAGAAGTCAGGTTTATGCCCCGATTAAAATTTTTTTTCTCGGGTACCTATATCTGAAACACACTTACTTTGCAATTGGCCAAATGGTTTCCCTACGTCAATTTAATTAAAATAATAAAAAAAAATCATTGTGTGGTTTTATGAAACCACGATGCAAGTGATACTTTTTTCGGATCGTAGGCGTTTAACTGAAAATTTTCAGAAAATATTCAATTAAGGTTATTAAAATCGCGTTTTTAATCTTAACTTAATTATTGGAAAATGATTAATGAAAATGGGAAATCAATAGAGGCATATTAAAAACTGTGAACAATATTTATTTAGTAACTAGCCGCGCCGCCCGCCGAAGGCGGGCGGCACGTCTAGCCGGGGGGCTTCGCCCCCCCCTTGAGCCCCCGCCAGCTAGCTCGGGCGGACAGACAGACGAACACACCGCTATTATATAGTATATATAGATTGAAGATTTGAATCATTTTAAATTATTTTAAAAATTATATTTTATCAATTTAAAAATTGAATTATTAAATCTCACAATTATTTTTTTATAATTCGTTATATATATTAAATTTCAACTTTCTTATTTTTTGTCGTCACGGATTGTGACGTCATGACTTGTAGCGTCACGGCACTTGACGTAACAGTCTGTAACGCGACATGCTGATAGAAGAGCCAAAAAATTTGAGAGGATAAAATAAAAGTTTCACTTTAAAAAAATATTAGAATATATTCTTCTATTATGACCCCTTCGGGGTTGGCACGAAAAAAGATGTGACCAAGTAAAAAAACAGACCGGTCCGTCGCACGGTCTGACGCTAATTTGATCCAGGAGGAGGAGGAGCCCTGGAGTGGGTAAGGTTAGGTCTAATGATCCCCCATCTATCCCATTGAACGAATTAAACTGACATTTCACAGACTCCAATATTATGGACTGCCCTTCTGGCTTGCCTGATGCCCATCAGCCGAGTTATTTGCCCGATGATGCCTTTTTTTCAACACGTAACGGCTCTTGACATTAGAAAACAAATATTGGGCATAAAATCTAAAGGAGCTGGGCCGGACGGTGTGACCTCTCAAATGGTTAAATTACTAGTTGACGTTCTATCGAGGCCCTTTGCGTACCTTGTCAACTTTTCGCTCCAGACAGCAACTTTTCCCGAGCTCTGGAAAATGTCCTTGGTAAGACCCATTAACAAGATTCCCAACCCTCAGCACCCTTCGGACTACAGACCTATAAGCATCATCCCTACATTGTCATAGGTCATCGAGGGCATAGTATGACCAGTCACCTCGAAAAATATGGTCTGCTGAATAATGTCCAATCGAGGTTCAGGCGGACGCATGGGGTTGGTACGGCTCTCGTAAAAGTGACGGACGATATTAGGAGAGCCATGGATGAAAGAATGGTTACTATACTTGTGCTCCTCGATCTCACAAAGGCATTCGATTCGGTCTCCCATGCGAAATTGTTTGAAATCCTCTGCAGATATCGCCTCTCCCATACGGCGATTCGGTGGATAGGGTTCTATTTGGACGGTAGAAGTCAGTGCGTGTCGATTGCGTCTTTGAGGTCGGGTATTAGGGCTTTGAACGAGGGTGTGCCGCAGGAATCGTCATGACGCGTCATTGGGACCGCTTCTTTTCTTACTCTACATCAATTTCATTCCTGGGGTGATAAAGGATTGCAAATACCACCTCTACGCAGATGATTTTCAACTATATTGCCACTCTGAGGTTGCTAATCTCAATGATCGCATTAGTCTCATAAACGACGATCTGGGTCGGGTGGTGACCGCGTTGGGGGGACTGGGACTGAGGGTTAATCCCCTCAAATCCAAGGCAATTATTGTTGGTTACTCGAGATTGCGCAACAAGGTCGACGAGGAGTCGTTGAACGGAATATATATTAAAATAACACCTTGATTCCTCTAAATATGGTGAAAAACCTGGGCCTGACATATGATAAAAATCTCTCCTGGAACAACGAGGTGGATGAAACCTGTAATAAAGTCTTCAGGGCTATCAAAGCCTGAAACAAATGGAAAAATTTCTCTCCATAAGCATGAAGGCTCGTTTGGCGCAGGCTCTGGTTTTCCCGTATTTCCACTATGGCTCGGTGGTGATGACGGAACTGACCTGCGTCTTGGCTAACAAGCTCCAAAGAGCTCAAAATTATGCGGTCAGGTTAGTCTACCGATTAAGAAGAAATTCGCACGTGTCACCTTATTTTGAAAGTCTCGGATGGCTGAGGGTTCGTGAGATAAGGGAGCTTGCCTGTCTGAGGTTAACCTGGAAGATGTTGAGGGGAGATTGCCCTGATTATTTGTGGAGCTATTTTGAGTTTCTGGGGTCCAAGGCAAATATTTTAACACTTAAGTTCCCGAAGCACAGGACGTGCATATACGGAGGGTCATTCCAGGTGGAGGCGGTTAGACTTTGGAATGGCTTCCCGCTTGGCGCTCCAAGTCCCTTCCGGGGTTCTCTGGTATGGTCAGATCTGACCTCATAGGCCGGTCGCTTCGTGGCTGACTAGTGCGGGACGCTCAGTACAGAAATGCGCAGTTCCTTTCTACTAAGAGAGAAATATATATGTGTAAAAACTTCAAGAATATGTCTATGTACCAATTGTCATATATATTTTTTTTTTTTTACCTATTTTTATGTACCTTTCTATAATTATCAATAATTATATATATCATGTATTATTTTCATAAGGGCTAATGGGGCTAATCAGCCCTTGCCCAATATAATTTAATAAATCAATCAATCAATCAATCTTTGTCTCTCAGTCACTTGCCGTCCGACCGCCGCCGCGCAATAAAAAATTTATTATACATATTAGGCTATATATTGTACTTTGTTTTTTTTTTCTGCTAAAAAAAATAAAAAGAAACTTTTTACCAATGATATGCAAATTTAATTATAATTAAATATATTTAGATAAAATCGAATATATGTTCTATATATCATTGAAATCAGAAAAAAAATTTCAATCTAATTAATCTACTTAGATTTGAAAAAATTACAAATATTAATTCTATTATCTATTAGGCCTATTATAATTAATTTTATTATTCTATTATATTCGTTTCTCTTTCTTTTTTTTTACAGTAAGAAAGAAATGGAATTTTTTTGTATTCCAAAATAACCAAAAAATCCTAAACCATAAGTAATTATTTTTTATTAGAATTTTAAGGTGGGAACGCAATGGGCCCGGGCCTCCTCGGAGGGGAGATATTTGCATATCATAGGTGAAAAGGTATCTTTTTATTTTTTTTTTAGCAGAAAAAAAAAACAAAGTATATAGCCTAATATGTATAATAAATTTTTTATTGCCCTGCGGCGGTCGGACTGCAAGTGACTGAGAGAGACAAAGAGAGGGAGGGAGAGAGTTCTCTCCTCTCTCGCGTCTCAAATACATACTTATTTAAAATAAGTTTTAATAATTAGCCCCTATACTCGGGGCATAAATCTGACTTCTTATTCTCCGAAATCCGTAAGCACTGGTTAACAAATTGCAAATGTGACCAGTGACTCTGATCGTATATTAATCTAGTGGAGTATCTAATGAGATATTAATTAGATTAATGAAAAGGAAAATCAATTATTATATGCAAATAAGTTTTAATACCCTGATAATTCAAGAAAACCTATAATTCCCCGATGCTTAAAAACATCTGATTATTTACCCAATGATCGATGCTAAAAATAATCGATTATTCCTATAATCAATAATAAGAATAATCGATTGTTTGCCTAAAAATCGATTGTATGAATAATCGATTGTTTACCTAACAATCGATTGTTTGCTCAACAATCGATTGTAAGAACAATCGATTAATCGGAATAATCGATTATTTTTGACAATCGACAATCGATTGTTTTTTTACATAATCGAACACCCCTCATTTTAAAATTAGTGTAAATTCGTCTGCTTATCTGTAGAGAGGACGAATTTAGACTACTGATTTCATACTCCAATGATAAAACAAAGGGGAAGGTTAATTTTCTCAAACCATATTAGTCCTGAAGAAGGGGAGGCGTTCAGACTCCCGAAACGTCGGCTGTCTAGTGGAATTAAATTTTGGCCTGAATATACCTCCAGATCAGTAGCGGATCCAGAGGTGTTTCTCGGGGGGGGTGGAGGGGGGAGGGGGTAATCTGGAGTGACTGGTCGCACAGCACACATTTTTTTCTTAATTTCGGTAATTTAAAGGCGCATTCTGTACTTATTTGCCAGAATATAAATACAAATTAAATTTTTAAATATTAATTTTTAAAATTTTGCATTAAAAATACATTTAAAAAAAAAGTATTTTTTTCAAATCTCAGGTGGGGGGTAATTACCCCCTTTACCCCCCCCCTGTATTCGCCCTTGCTCCAGAGCAAGCGTTATTATTTAGTTATTATCTAGACCCGGCTTTCCTGATCTTTTTTATTCAAGAAATTGTATTTGTCATTTTTTGAACTTTAAAAAATGTTAAGCTTAACATTTATTTACTGTTTAATTATATACCTGACATTTGTAAAAATCTCCCGAGACCTGAAGTTGCATTAAAGTTAGAAACACTCCATTCCAGCATCTCTTTGATAGTTTTACCTTTAGCTGAGATAATTGCAAGATTGCTATTGAAAGGAAATATTATTTGTAATACCTCTCGTACCAAATCACCTGAAAATAAAAAAAAAAAAAAAATACTTTTACAGAGTTGTGGGATTATGTGGTTAGGTGTAACGTGACACCCAAGTACAGTATTATTTTTTTTACTAAAATATATTACCAGTTTTTTCATCAAAAGAGGATCGAATGCCTCCTCCATGGAATATCGCAATTGCAGCCTCTGTCCAAGTTGTACCATTAACGAGCAATCTCTTTTCAGCTACCTTAAACAAAAAAATTCATTTTCTACAAATAAATAAATATATTGATTAAAATAAATTATAAATAAAATATATCTTTGGACTTCTGGGAATCTCTTGCGGTCTCATTTCTAGGACTCGGATTTATAGGCACTAAAAATTTTTAAAATAGGCAGGCAACTAAGCCTTAAAGATTATTAAAATAAGCACTTAAAAAGGCATTTATTGTAAAAATAGGCTCTTAAAAAGGCATTTATTGTAAAAATTGGCTCTTAAAAAGGGATTATTTAAAAAATAATATAAAAAATTAGGTGTTGGCTGTGTCTTCTACACAGCCGGTGGCTTTTTAACGTGACAACGTCTTTTGTTTGATTTCAAAAATTTTTTTTTTCTCTTACCTATATTGAAATATAAAGAGAGAAAGTATTGCTTTTATTTTTTTTTTTTACTAGTAGTTTGTTTTCATAAATAAACATTCAAACATTTTCATTGAAACCATATATGACAGGTGTGGCTTTTTTTTATCCATTAAGGGCGACATATGCTTAAAAAATGAGGTTTTTCGAGAAAAAAACTAATTTTGGAGTTAATTACTCGGGATTTTTTTATTTATTCTATTAGAGGTTTTCTTTCTGCACCAAATGACATCCCATTTAGTCTGATCTGATTAGCCGTTCGGAATCTACAGGGGTTTAAAATTTCGAAAAATGAAATCCCGCCGAGCGCTCTCATGCGGTAAAATGACCTCATATCAAAAAAAAGAAAAAAAGCCCTGGGGGTATTGAACCACTCTTTCTAAAACTATATTTAGATTTAATGTAGCTTTTATAGTCAAGTCGCTATGCGTTGCACAAATAGAGCTATTTTTCGATATTTTTTTGCCTAAAAAATGAGGTTTTTCGAGAAAAAAACCAATTTTTGAGTTAATTACTCGGGATTTTTTTATTTATTCTATTAGAGGTTTTCTTTCTGCACCAAATGACATCCCATTTAGTCTGATCTGATTAGCCGTTCAGAATCTACAGGAGTTTAAACTTTCAAATTAGAATTTACCGGAGCGCGGTAAAATAAAATGATAGGAAAAAAATAAATGGTGAAATCTTTAGCTGAAAACTCATTCTTTCTAACCGTATATTTCTCATAATTATACCTCTTAAGACAGAGGAGTTATTCAAGCCAATAAACTTTTTCGTGCAAGCCCCTCTAACATGATTTGTAAGACGTTGTCACTTCAAAAAAACCGAAAAAGTGCATCTGTATAGTAACCGCAGCAACCGGGATTCAGCACAGGTTTTCCGCAGGCAACCGTACATCATTGGATTCGTGATAAAATTATCTTTATTGTGTAATTTTGAAAAAAAAAAATTCGTTTTTAAATTTGTAATTAATTATAGTTTGCACAGGAATTTTTCAGGCAACCTATTCAAGATATATTATTTAACATATTAAATTTCATGTAAAATACGTTTCATCCAATAAACAGCTGGGTGCAAATCGACCTCTCTTCGGATCCCCTAATATATGACAATATTTTAGTTTCTCATGTTTTAAGAGACCTCTCCAAAGATGAGCTCAAAAAAATTTTTTAAGGGTTTAAAATTTGAGAAACGTATTTTTTCTCGTCTAAAATTTTACCATAACGAGAAAAAAAATCGATTTTTGACGAATTTAAAATTTTTAAAAATTTTGAGGGGGTATGGAAAAATGTTTGAAAATGAGGCATTTTTAGATACCCTGAGACGTGAAAAATTTACAATTTTTTTGTTTAGTTTTAAAATATTAAATAAAACTTTTGAATTTTTGTCTGCCCAAAGGGGGGGGGGGGGGGGCCGGGCCCCTCTGGGCCCCCCTGGGACCGCTAGTGGTTTCAGGTATGCCTCGAAATACCCAAAAGAAAAATGACAATGAAATTCCTCTCCCAGGTATGAAAATTATTATAAAAAAGAATTATATATATCATGTGTTGGTCCATGAGGTAATTATGAAAAACATATAACCAAGTATTTATTACTTTAAATAAGCGTAAATCGACAGATCCGTGGTGCGACTCCCGGCGGTACCTACATTTTTCGCTTATTTAAATTAATAAATACTTGGTTATTATAAAAAATTTTTTTATTTCTGGAGATTGGAATAAATGGAAAAGAATTTGGGAGAGATATCAGTTAATTAATAAATTATTGAATGAAAATGATGAAGTGCAGATCGCTCATCTTATTCTTTCAATGGGCCCTGAAAAAGCAGATGATATATTTGAATCTTTTCGATTGAGAGATGATGAGAAACAAGATTATTCTCTTGTTTTAAAAAAGTTGGATTCTTTCTTTGAGAATAAAGACAGTATTATTTATTCCAGAGTTAAGTTTCATGATCGGGTTCAAAATAGTGATGAATCTGTTGATTCCTATATTACAGATTTATTTTCTCTTTCTAAATTGTGCCATTTTTCTACAAAATGTGAATTTGGCAAGTTAGTTAATTTTGAAAAGATTCTTTTAAAAGATCAAATTATTATCGAAATTAAATATAAGGATTTATCTTGCGAATTTCAAAAAGATTATAAAAATTTAACTTTAAATAAAGTAATTGAAAGATCAAAACATGTAGAATATATCTATATATACTCTTGTTAGTAAAAGGAATCAGAAAAGACAACAGGAAAATCAAGTAGATGAGAATATTGACAAAGTAGATGTTAATAATAAAAATATTAATCACATGCCCTGCGAGAAACATTATTTGCAGAAAACGTAATTTAAAGGGAAATTTTGCAAGATTTTGTTGGAATCCTAATTCTAGAAGCAAAAAGTCTCTTTTAAAAGTTAAAATGAGCCTGAATGCTTGATAGCTCAGATTAAATATGGACTGTATTAAAAGGTAGTATAAAATATAAAGAAACGGATGGTCACAACGCACATATAGATGTGGCACTGAAAATATTTAAATAGAAATAAGTGCAACTCACCTGGCATTTAAAACATGACTGCTGGCATCTTCTTCTTTCTTCGCCTGGTAGACCATTAAGAACTTTGAACTTTTAGATTTATATTATATAGAGATAAAATTTCTAAGCTGGGGGACCTTAATCTTATCTCGCCTAAGATAAATGAGGGGCTGGGGGTAGGACCTCTTATCTATCGTAGAACTTTTTAAATCTGCATGCTTTTGTGGGTCCAGTAAGTCATAGTTAGTGACCTACAAAATGCTGATCCCATTTAAATGAAACTCCCCTGTAATTAAAATCTACCATTCAAATTTTTCTAATTATTTTTCAGTTTAAAAAAAATGAAAAATATTTTTAAAGTTCAAAAAATTAGGCGCCATTTTTGACTTGAACACCTTTCCGGACTTGACCATATATATATATATAAATAATAATATTTAAAAAAACTCCAAGGATTAAACAATCTCTTTGATAAAAATATAATAGGGTCTATATAGTTTACAACATCAAAATAATTTTTGCACTTTTTTTTAGGTTTTCACGGATCTTAGTCCCCTCTGAGATCTGTGGAATCAATATTTAATTTAATATTTACTTACATAATCGATAAAACTGTCGGTGATTAAGTTGCCTATATTGCATTCTTTTATTCTGCAAGTGTTATCTAAATAAACTAAAGATTTTCCAATAACTTCCATTTCATATGTAAAGTTCTTTTTCCAATTCTCTAATTCATGTAGTACATCTGGATCTGAAATAAAATTAAATGAAAATTTCATAACTTCTGATGATTGAGGATCATGGATAGCCATTGTTTTATTTAATCTGGTGGTGATATCGTACTTAGTAATTTCTACGAATTGAATCATGAATTCCTAGCCTAGAGGACACCCTTCAACATTCGATCACACCAGCAAACTTACAAGGCAATTTTGTTTATTTTTTCATTGATGGAAGTAGACAATACACATGAATTTTTTGAATCATCATTTCGATCATCAATGCTCAAAAGTTAATTTCCAGTGAGATTCAACTACTAAACATACGAGGTCCGCTCAAGACGAAGTTTCGAGCAATTAATCGGAAAATCATTTGTGAATTTGTCAAGAAAAAACAAAACGAATAAATTTATTCAGCACATATTTGTTGTATATCTTAAGATAGATGCCAATTTAGGTTTAAAACTTGTTTCTCTTCCTGTATGAAAAACAAATAATATTTGATTTTAATTATTCTTTTTCATACTAATCCCCTGATCCCCTATTCCCTGCCTCTGATGAAGCAAAAGTATTAGAATTGAGACATTTTGCTTGTTTTTTTTTTTTACTGGATATTTATTCCTGAATCCGAAAAAACTTGAGGAATCTGCCCCAGTGTATGTTTCTGTCACTATGATTGGAATTAAGTTACCTTGTTCTATACTGGAATTGACAAGTATAGGATTTCCTGTGAAGTTGACAATTTCCCCTTCTGAATTGATGGAAAGATAAAGAGATCCGATATATTTGGTATAGGCATAGCTTTGAACCACAAGAACTTTTCTTCCTGACTTCTGGACGACAACTTTGGGATAAACATCAACAGGCACCTCATAATCTGGAGGATTACCTAGAAAAAAAAAACGAATAATTATAACGGGAATAGAATAGCTAAGGAGATTTCACTTCTGGATAGTTCTGCAATAATTTTGAATCTCATCGATTTAGATTTAAATAGAAAATCATAAAGGCGAGTGGATAATCTAATATAGATTCTTTTTTGGGTAACCCTGATGAATCGAAATTTGAAACATCGAGAGCTACCCAGATAGCACACTTCGTCTTATGTACCTTCCAGTTTACGGCCAAGACGTACCTGGACCTAAATGGTAAGTAAAGCGGGCCAACATGGCGGATACGTCCAATCATGTATGAACATAAGATGTCCCGCCCCGACCTATACTTAGAATTTTTTTCAAAAAAATATTTTTGTATTTTCAAAGTATTTTTTTCAGTTCCTCATACGGCTTAGAGATAGAATATTTTAAAAAAATGTTAATTTTTTTTTCAAATTATTTATTTCTGTTTTTCAAGGGTTTTGGAAATTATTAAAAATATATTTAAAAAATACACAAGTGTAGGTCGCATAACGGACCTTTTCCGGATGTAAACTTAGAATTTTTTCAAAGAAAAATTTTTTTTATCAATTTTATTTACCAAAACAAATGTGAAGTTATGATCCATTAATATGTTGGAATGCTAATCCTAATAAAATAAAATTTATCAAATTTTTAAATTTTTGTATAAATATTTTGTTTAATTTTTTTTTATGAACATTGAACAAATAATTGTTTTTTTAGGATTCCTATATAAAAAGTTAAGTTTGGTTTTATTTTTTATTATTTATATTATTTATTATAAAAATAAAATCTTTAAAGACAATGTGGAGAAAGCCCGTAATAGAGATAGAAGATAAAATAAAATTAGGACCGAAAACAAGTTTGTCTTTTTATTTCATCTTCCAAAATCTTTCAATTTTTCTGGGTATTGGAACATTTATTTGCATATACTTGTTTGATTGACTAATCTGCAGAAAAGGGGCTTAGCGCGTGGTTGAAATCTTCCCCCAATATTTGGCCCTGTATTTGGGAAAGAAATTATAATTTATAATTGCATGTTTATAAAAGAGCTCGTTTGATATACCAAGAAGAAATGCAATCTTGTCACAATTTATATGATGATTGTAATAACATATTAGAAAATCGCCTAATTAAAATGCTATTAAAATTTAGACGAATGGAATGCGGACAGTGGTTTAGAATTGACAAAAAGATGGCTGGAATGGAAAAAAAATAAAATATAAAACAAATGGAAAAACCCAGGGCAGCGTCATTGTATTCAAAAATGTCAATGGCCTTTGTAAAGGGATAGACCTACCTGCCTGCTAAAACTGGCCCCTTCCTAGCTTTAGTTTGCATTCAGCTTTTGACCTGAGAAGATGTATTTTTCAATTTGTGTTCCAACGAAATTCATGAGTTGACAAATTTTTTTTTTTTTTTATAAACTTTTTTGTCAAAAAAATATCTAAATAATTGTTTCATAATAATTTTATAATTTTTTTTTTTTTTTAGATCAATTAATGTCTTTTGTAAGCGTTCACAAAAGTATGTTTGCTGAAATGAACAATCTCCTTGAGAAAATAGAAATGTCTTTTCTATCAACCGGAAGAAATATGGAAGAAAACAACGATTATAAAAATTTAATCAGTATTTTTCCAAATGTATGTTTATCTTTGTTTAAAAAAAGTCCTAGGCCATTTTATGAATCTAGCAATATTATCTACCGGTATATTTTATTTATTTTATAATGTTATCTTTTTGTATAATTATTATTTATTAACAGTAATAAGCAGATGGCAGCCAGGAAAGAAATCAGACAAAAATCTAATCAATCTTTATCTAATTTTATTTCGATTACCGACGTTTCGGACGCAAATTGCGCACTTCCTCAGGTCAGCAAGAAACAATGAATCGTACACCCATGAATTGTGTTTTTATATTGTTAAAAAAAAAAAAAAACAAAATACGCCCATCTGTATTTTATTAACTGTCTATTGTCCTGAGGAAGGGCGCGATTTGCGTCCGAAATGTCGGCAATCGAAATAAAATTAGATAAAGATTGATTAAATTTTTGTCTGATTTCTTTCCTGGCTGCCATTCTACTCACATCTGCTAATAGTTCAGCCATCATCTCAATATTATTATTTATTAATTTTAAATCCTTATTCCTCAAATAAAAAAAAAGTTGTTATACAAAATGTGTTTTTTCTTTTTCTTTTGTGCTTTGGAGTTTCTGTTTCAAAGTTTTCCCATATAAAAACAATAATAAAAAAAAAAAAATTAAAATAATTAAAACTATTTATAATTTAAGTTTTTACTGTGTTAATCCCTCTTCATGATAATGCCCTATGCCAAATGGAGTCTTAATTTTTTTAACATAACGCAAAAATAAGATGAAAATAAATCAGAATCTGCAGGACCAAATTTGGATGTAGAATATATTAAAAACATATTCCTGGGTCGCGCACGGGACCAAAAAGATTCGTCCTGGCAGTACGCACAAAAGTACTGTTCGGGTCGCACGGGGCCATAGACAGGATCTAAACGGGACACCTTATGTACGCATGCAATGTTGGAAGAGGTCCATAAAATGTACCTACATCGTAGGTCCTGCGACCCAAAATATATCTGCATAAGACGCACGACAGGTCGCGGCGGGACATAGGATGTACATACAAAGACGAATGTGTGCTATCTGGGTAAATATACTTTTCTATTTATTTTCCTTGTGTGAGTCTATTGAAATTATAAACTGAAAATTTAATATTTCACCTGTATAAAGAAAGGTATTTGTATGACCTCCGATAACGATGTCGATATCTTCAACCTCTTGGGCAATTTGCAGATCCTTTGTATATCCAGAATGTCCAAGCGCTATCAGAATATTTATTCCAATACTTTTCAAAAGAACTATTTCCCTTTTTATAGCTACAATTTCATCCTCATATTCAACTTTGCCACTTGAAGAAAGGAACTAAAAAAACATTTATATTAATATTATTAAAAATATATCCATAAATAGGTATTTATTTATATTTAAACTACCTTTCTAATGGTATATATTTTTATAATTATAATAAGAAATTTCGGCATTCAAATTTTTAATTTTATTAAAAAAAAAATTTAGATTCTATTATGACTTACGGGGTACTATCCGAACAACCTTAAATAGTTCAGTAATAGTATATTTTAAAAATATCTGGTGTGCTGACAGCACACGGCTGACACACATCACAAAACTTTCTCTTACCTTTGGTAACAGGTACACCCGCACAGGGCCCAGAGATCTAGGGGGCCCTAAAGCGAAATTGCTAATTGAATTTTCTTTACAAATATGTTTTACAAAAATTTTATTCGAGATTTTAATAGCTCCGTCATTTCTGGATGGTTATTCGGTGTTCTCTTCTAAGGCAATAAGAGAGAAGAGCAGAGGCCGAGGCAGTGGAGGCCTGTCAATATTCGTCAAAAACTCTGACTTCAAATCAGCATTAATAGAGAAAAACGAACTTTGGATACTGGAGAAGGTCACCCATAGATCGGGCGTAAAAGCTGTGGTGGGCGTCATGTACTTCAAACCGACATTGGACATGGAATTGTCTGGGAGCCTTTCGAAGAAATCCTGAGATCAGTTATGCCTCTGAGAGAGAACCATCTTGTTCTGCTTGGGGGGGACTGGAATTGTAGGATAGGGTCACTTAACCAGACGGCTCCTGAAGTATTTGATGGCACTAATCTAAACTCAGAAAGGGATAGTTTGGATCTGAAAATCGATAAAAAGGGGAGAAACCTTGTTGAGATCATGGAGAATTACGGTATGGTGGTGATCAAAGGGCGCTCCCAAGATGATCCTGAGGGAGGCTACACGCACATTAGCTCGGTAGGACAGTCGGTTCTTGATCTGGTTTGGGCTAACGTCGATAAGCTATCTCTAGTGAACAACATGAGAATTAAAACAATAATATCTAAATCAGACCACTACCCGGTTGAGGTGGATCTCAGATTTGACTCAAAAAAATGTACTGGAACAGGACAGAAAACATCTAAAAGTAGAAAGATAATATGGAACCCATCTAGGGCGTTGGACTTTAACAGGATCATGAAAGTATTCCCAAGATGCCACACGCAGGATTGCGAGGATCTTATAAACACCTGGAATGAAAATCTCCAACTGGCAATTGAAGATGCCTGCACCGCCCTAGGCCTGATAAGAGAATGTTCTAGAGGGCCACATAAGAACAACCCCAAAAACAAACCATGGTTCGATGAGGACTGTTTTAGAGCCAAGAAGCAGGTGCAGCAGCTCTTTAACATATTTAAAGATCAAAATTTCGAAAGCGGAAGAGTTGAGTTTACTCAGGCAAAGAGGAATTACTGGAAACTAATAAAGAACAAAAGGAAGGGATATGAAGAAGAAATTTTGAAACAATTGGAAAATTCTCGTGACAGCAAAACTTTTTGGAAGGTCATTAATGGATACCGTGCCAGAACTAGAAGATCTTCAATCAGTATTCCAAAGTGGTTCGAGTGGCTTGAGAATATATACCCACACCGAGTCTCAGATGAGACGCTATATTTTGACACGGGAAACCCTTTTTTGGAGAGCCCAATCTCTGCAACAGAAATATACAGCGCTCTGAACAAAGCAGCAAACAACAAAACTCTGGGCTCCGACATGATTGGTTATGAATGGTATAAATGCCTCCCCCACAATTGGATACTATACCTACAAGTTTTATTTAACAAAATATTAGATAGAGAAGCTGTCCCAACATCATGGTCCGTATTTGAACTCACAATGCTGCACAAGAAAGGAAGAACAAGCGAAGTCGGGAATTATAGGCACATTGCTCTATTGAATTGCCTGTACAAACTCTTCTCTCAAATTATACTTTCTAGACTGGAACAATGGGCAAAGTCGGCAGAACTTATCCCGGAAACCCAGGCGGGCTTCAGAAGAAAGAGGGGTTGTTTGGGCAACCTTTTTACATTGAACAGTATTGTTCAGCTGTTTCTGGAAAAGCCAAGGAGAAAACTCTTCGCAATCTTCGTCGACTTTGAAAGAGCATTTGACTCGATACCACACTCGAAATTATGGTTCAAACTCTTCAAAGGAGGTATAGGCCGCAAAATAATCAATATAATCAAAGGATTATACGATCAAGCGAAAGCACGAGTGAGGGTTGATGGAGTCTGCACCGGGACAGTTGACGTTACAAGAGGAGTACTACAGGGTGACCCCATGAGTCCGCTGCTATTTTCTCTTTTCGTCGCAGATATGGAGGATTATATGAGAGAAAGAGGCTGCAGTGGCATTAACATTGACCATAAGACAGATATATTGAATCTACTTTTCGCAGACGACCTGGTAATCCTTTGTGACACACCATCAGATGTAAACTTAAAACTTGAGGCGCTTTCTGATTATTGCGAGGAGAACGACCTAAAATTGAACATTAAGAAAACCAAAATAGTGATATTCCACAAAGGAAGATATACAGGCCAAAAGCAATTCAAATACAGGGAAGAAATTATACCTTGCACCCCTAATTACACTTACCTGGGAGTTATATTTTCCCAATCAGGATCGTTCGCTGATAACCCATTGAGTAGAGCTCGTTTGGCCTCCGGGAGAGTGTTGGAGATACTGGTCAAATCCAAATGCAATAACTCGGAATCTAGAGAGAAACTCTTCTTCTCCATATCCAGAAGCAGCCTATTTTATGCAGGCCTATAAGGTCACTGCCCCATTGCGACCTCATCCAGAGAGCTCAACTCAACTTTTTCAGGAAGCTGCTTCACCTGGCTAGGGGAACACCGAATTCGGTAGTTAGATTGGAGACAGGCTCGATTCACCTTTCCTACACCATAATAAGGTTAACACTGGGTTGGATCCTTAAATTGGCAACAATGCAGGGTGATAGATACCCAAGGATATGCTTTAATAAGCTTGCGCAGCTTGAGGGCTCAACTGTTGTCAAATATAACTGGATAAGCCAGGCAAGGAAGCTTTTTGAACGGAGTGGAATAGGGATGGATGACTTCTGGGACGCCTCAAGAATTAGGGAGATGATGAAAAAATGCCTAAAAGAATTCAAGAACACCCTGATAGAGAAAGACAGAAAGTTTGTTAATAACTCCATCTTCAACAGCTATTACAAGGAAACAACTCTCTTTGACAATGACTATGGTCCACGAGATTATCTCACCTGGAAAACAAGATTTGGGCACCTCAGGTTGTACTCCCAAGTCAGGACGGCTGGAAAGTATATCTTAAAGTTAACGGTGAACTACAACACATACCTAATAAACCAAAAAGAGATATGCTCCATATGTAACTTTCACCAGCCAGAAACTCTATTCCACATCCTCAATGACTGCCCAATATACCACCCCTTCAGAATGCACCATATCCCGGAGATAAAAAACTTGCGCAATAAAGTAGATATCATAGAATATTTTAATGGCGAGGAGAATATTAAGAAATTGTATATTTTTGTAAGCACTGTAATGAGAACAAGGTCCTTTATAATCAACGAATGATTTTTGTGGCATGTATTTGTAGAACCATATGTACCTCACTCCAACCACAAATGTACTTGAGTACTTTCAATAAATATTAATATATTATTCTATATGCCTACTAAAAATAAATATATAAAATTACTTCATTCATATAAAACTCTCGATACATACCGTAGAAACCCACACACACAAAGCGATCCTGTGGGAGGTCGCCTATTTTTTTTTCCTCTGGTGGGCCTTTTTTGGCCTTCCAGCGATTATCTGTCTCGAACTCTTGATGAACACACTCAGTCAAAGAAATATATTTACACTATTTTTACAAAAATAAATACAATTACTTTATATCGTTTATATCCGCGTTACAAGGTTGTCAAGATGGAACCCGAAATCAACTAAACATGAGCCCCTGGCTGGACTCAGGGAATACTGTTCTGGGCAGGTCTGTTCTGTTTTACCCAGACCGCCTTTTCACAAGCTGCCTTCTTTGCAGGGAAGATTTGTGGTTGATAACCTTCACAATAGCTTCGGGAAAATACCGTTACCTTTCCTTTTACCTGTTTAAATTTTTGACAAAATTTCTACCCTCTACTTAATTTGTATAACATAATATTATACATTTAGAGAGGAAAGGATTAATTTGTGAATGGATGTGTGTTCGTGTGGCTCCTGAATTTTACTGTTTTTTTGTGGTATATTTTTCGAATTGAAGGAAGAATTTTATATGAGATTGATCAGCGTCGGACTCTCTACAGGACTGTGCACTTCTTTTACCCTTCATCAGATGCTACTGACTGTGAGTTGAATTTTCCTCCGACCTTTCTTTTGAGGAAAATAAAAACGATGCAATTTTTATTTCACTATTAATCCTTCTGAGAACTTTTATTATAATATTATTTCCCTTTATACTCTGGTTGTCTTTTGGCCCATCTATTTAATATTCGACATATTTTCAGCCACACAACCCTTTTCCCGACTCAGGGTCTTCCTTAGGCCTAAGTCGCCCTCATAGACCTGAGGTGCGTGAAAAGCACCTGTCTACTAACCGTCCTTTCTCCCGGCTGATTTGATCGTTGATTTTATTTTGGGATTGTTTTAGCTTCCTATTTTTGGATGCACTTTAATTTTAATCTAGTATTTGTTTATAATTTTTTATTTGAGAAATATGAATAAAATAGAGGGCATGACGTGTTTGTGATTGAAATTGACATCTACAGAATATTTACTTTAATTTTTAATTCATATAAATTGTAACGCCTTACCCGTCATGTCCTGCCTGGCACCCACCCTTACTATGAAGTTGAAGCCACCAGGAGCACAAAAGGCGCACCCATCAGCCACAGGATAGGGGGATCTCCTATGTGACAGGATTTATTTGTTTTAAAAATTCTGCTTCGCTAAAGGAAATTTCGCCTAAATATTTCTAAGAGATACTTAGTCGAAAGTACCCGCTGAAAATTTTGTGTAGCTCAGTTAATAAGGGAGTATCTGCTTTGAATAGAATATAGTTTTATTCTGGAATTTAATCCTCACCAAAAATGTCTTAAAAATAAATAATAATAAAATTGTGGAGGTTTATTAAAAAAACAGCAATATTTGAAATTTAGGGATGTTTGATTTATTAATTGAATTGAGATCGAATAATCTTTATCTTTGAATAGCAAAAAAAGTATTACAAAAATGATCGAAATATTCTTTAATGTCAAAAAAAAAATATTTGTTTATAATTATTTAGAGATTTTAAATATTCTCAAAAAATTATGAGTTGAAGATATGTATAATAATAATAAGGTTTATTTAGAAATTTAAATTAATTTTTGGTAAAAATTATCAGTTGAATATATATATTAATAATAGTGTTTTGTATTTGAAATGGGCTCAAAAGGCAAATTACGTACCATGGATTTTTTATTTATTTATATGTTTTAAGAACGTTCTTTGTTTAAAGTGATAGATTTGAATTATTAGAATAAAAAAAGTAATTTGTGTTTAACATGAAAATATAATATAAAAGTATGAAAATGTAAGTTGAGAAATGTTTTTAATTTTAATAATAGTTATTTATTTATTTATTGTTTTATAAGATTAGTATGTTTAAATGTTCAGCTGAGAATTTAAAAAGTTATTGGAATTATTCAAAATGTTCATGATCATGTTTTAATTGGAATGTTGTTGAAGGTGTACTTAACGTTTTGAAGGCTTCAAGATGCGAAACGACAGGTAAGAGTGTTGATTTGTAGATCGCCATAGCATTAAAATTATGTTGATTCGTTTTCTTGGTTTCATGTTCTCCTCTCTTCACAGTTTAAATTTATTAGACATATGAGGTAGTTAATAACTTTGATATAAAATAATACTGAGATATTGGGTTATGTTTGTATAGGTAAAATTTTAGGGAGCGCTTTCTGTGTGTCACTTCTTGAGATCTCTCCTGGTTTGATCTCGTTGAGATCTCCCGTGGTCTGCCTCTCTCTCCTGTCTCGGGGTCTCTCCCAAGCCACCAATCTTCCCCTCCTTCGCTTTGCTTGTCTCGGTGGGGGAGGGAAGTTGAGTCGAGAACTCATCCCTACTTTTTTTTCATGCTTCTAGAAAATTCTCTCTTTTTTTTGTATATTTTTTATATTTTAACCATTTATAGAATATAATAAAATTTATTCTTATTTTAAATGGAATTCTTTTTGTGCTGTTTTCTTTGGTGGATAAATATTGATTTTTCTAAATAATTTTATTTGAATTTTTTATTTAAATCTTCCTTTCCTCAAAACTAAAACTTTCGAATTTAATTGCGATTCCTGATAATATTTAAGGCCAGGTGCCTTAGGCATTACAAAATAAATTGTTTTAACAAGGAATTTAAAGCTTAAATTGGCGAACACACTAACAACATATAAGGACAAAATGAAGAGAAACATTACAAACAAAATTAAGACGACTAATAAACGTGATAACAAATTATTTGAAAGACTTGGTCAATATACATTTTCTAATATAATCGTCGAGGAGGAAGCTGTGAAGATATATAGAATATTGAATGATATTCAACAACATATGGATGTGAATAGCTTCAATAATATGGTGACGAGTCTGATGGAGATTTTCTCCGAGACCAATAAATCTCAGCAAGAGATTGAGAATCTACGCAGAAGAGAGGAGGAGCTTGAGGGGGACATAGTCCGGCTGTCGGAGAGAAGACTTAAAAAGATATTGGATGAATCATTATCAATACAGTGGGAATTGGAGAATGAGATGCTTGGGGTGGCCGAATTCAGGAGAGAGTCTGACAGATTTAGGAGGGAGATGGAGGGCAGGGAGAGGGAGATCCTTGGCCTGGAGGAAAGGAATGGAAATCTTCTAAGACAGATTAAGGAGTTGGAGGACAAATTAGAGATGGCATTGTTGCTACCGAAGAACAAAAAACAACCTGTTGAGGCTGAAATGACTGGGTCGAGTGAAGGCAGCCGGGATCTGTCTGGAGGGACTGTCCCAAGAAAAAAAAATACAAAAAAAAAAATGGAAAGGGGGATTCTGTGAATATAATTACAATGAGCGCAAGGTTTAACTCAGCTATTTCTAAGGAACTAAAATGCAGGCTGCCTGACTGCCTCTCGGTTGGAGCTTACTCGTATCCCGACATAGGTCTGGGGGGATATATTGAAAGGGTGATCGAGAATGCCAATTCTCTTGACTCTAACGATTACTTGATTGTCGACATGGATTGTGGATTTGATGAGGGATGCTGTGATTTGAGGGCGACTGAGCGGAGATGGAATGAGTGTATGGGGAAAATATACAATACCACCACATCATTCTAATGGACACTCAATATGGTGGTAATATGGAAGAAAACAAGATAATATACGAATATAACAAAGGCCTTTGGGAAATGGCCAATATATATAAATGTCAATTTCTAGATATTAATGGCATTTTAAGTGTAAGACACATGAATCTGAAAAGTGGCAAAATCAATAGAAGAGGGATAAATGAGGTGGCATTTCGGTTGAGGAATATGATCGAGTTACCAGTGAGAGGACATTCAAAAATTCAAACAATAACGAACATGTTTAACAGAGAGTCATCTCAGAGGGGTTTTTTTTGGACAGGAGAATGGGAGAGACCACCAATATAACCGTATACGCACCAAGGAAATTGAATGGGGAGGGGGAGGGCTTGTGTGGGGGACTAGCGGTTGTGGATGGGCGTCGGGGGCGGGGGGAACTGGGGGGAGGCGGCGACGGGTTGGTGAGGGTGCTGATGTGGAACGCTCAGGGTTTCGGCAATTTCATTAACTCAACCTTGTATGACACTGCTGAATATGATGTGCTTTGCCTTACCGAAACGTGGCTTACTGGAGAACCTAAGATTACGTCTACACTCAATGAAAGGTTCAATTTATTTTATTCCCAAGCCACTAAAGAGAAAACTCGAGGGAGAGCAAGTGGAGGACTTCTAATTTTTGTAAAGAGGGAATATGAGGCGCAAGTTCTGCAAAAGAATAATGCCTGGATGATCTTGAAGATAAGAAGGATGGGCTTCGAATTCATAATGGGCCTCTGCTACTTTCCACCCAGGGACGACTTGGAGATGTCCTTGGAATTACTGCAGGACTCTCTCAACTCCCTAGAAGTTAACAATTACGAATATATCATGATTTTGGGCGACTTCAACTCAAGAATCGGAGATCTTAATGGACTGGAAGAAGGAACTTGCGAGTTTTGTTCGCTTTCTTTAACAAGAGAATCCCAAGATACATCGATGAATAAACGAGGGAAAACTTTGACTAGCTTCATGGAAGAGGAGGGCCTTGTGGCGGTGAATGGAAGAACAAGAGGTGATACGCCTGCACAGCCCACATTCGTTTCCGCTTTGGGAAAATCTGTGATCGACTTATGCTGGATTAGTGTGCCCTTTTGTGAGTTGCCTTTCGATTCTAAAGTGAGTGACGCCTCGCTTCTCTCTGATCATTTGCCATACCTGGTTGAATTCAGAACACCCTGGGAGGATGAGGATTGTGGCGGGCTGGGCAGCTTGGAGATTGGCGGGGATGTTGAGGTGATCGAGAGGTTGGTATGGGATGGGAGGAAGACTGTTGCTTACGGGAATTTATTGGACACTAAACTTGAATCCATTGTAGAGGAGACACTGGATAATGACCAGCTGTCGGATGAATTGAGTGAGTGTATTAAACAAACAGCTAGGGAGATGAATTTGGTTAAGCATACTAATTTGCATGGCGGAAGCTCAAAGAAAATAAATAAGCCATGGTTTGATGAGAATTGTAGGAATAGCAAAATTGTAATGAAAAACTCTTTTAAAATATGTAAAAATAGTCAATTCAAACAACCATATTTAAATGATTATTTAAACTGTAAAAAACATTTTAAAGAACTCGCAAATAGGACTAAGATAGAATACTACAAGAATATCTGTAGAATGCTCGCAGAGGTTAGGGATCCAGCCGAGTTTTGGAAAATAATCCGAAAATTTAGATTTCGTCATGGAGTAATTGAGAATCCCATAGATATTAAGGAATGGGAAGAATTTTATTCCTCATTCTATGGTCCCTCGCCGGAAACGGGTACCTCGTTTCGTGCTGTGAGCAGGGTAGACTTAGAGTTGGATGGGGAGATTTCTATGGGTGAGTTGGAAAGGGCATTATCCTTGATCAAAAAAAATAAGGCCCCGGGAGTGGATTGTATTACTAATGAATTTTATAAATCTATGACTGATAATGGAAAAAATTGTTTGCTTTATTTTCTGAATAGAGTATTTTCCTCATAAAAAACACCCAAAATTTGGTCAGAAGCAAAATTAGTGCTTCTATTTAAAAAAGGAAACCCCAGAGATCCCGACAATTATAGAGGAATCTCTCTGATAAATACATTAGCTAAAATATTTACAAGAATTTTGAGTGAGAGAATATTAAATTGGTCAGAGAGGTCTAATATTATCCCCGAAAACCAATCAGGCTTCAGACGTGGGAGAGGCTGTATAGACAATTTATTCGTGTTAACGGCTGTGGTGGGAAACTCTCTGAGATTAAAGGGAAGAAAAATTTATTGTGCCTTTATAGATTTTAAGAAAGCATTCGACACAATAAACCACGATCTGCTGTATAACAGGCTGCACAACCTAGGATTAAGTACAAAAATAATTAATATAATCAAACAATTGTATGATAAAGCTAACGTCGTTATACAACTAAAAAAGGGAGCATCAAAGAATATACAAGTTACAAGGGGGGTACTTCAAGGGGATAGTCTTAGCCCACTGCTTTTTTCCTTGTTTATTGCAGATTTTCAGGAATTCTTAGGTAGTAAGGGAATAAAAGGTGTAGATATTGATTCGAAAAATTCAATTTCATCCTTATTTTTCGCGGATGACCTTGTGCTGTTAGCTGACACTCCCGTTAAGTTGAGGAGGATGCTTGATGCTTTAAGGATTTACACGAGGGGGTGCCGACTGGAGGTTAATCCAAATAAATCAAAAATTTTAGTTTATCAAAAAGCAGGCAGACCACAGGAAGTTGGTTTCAGATATGATGGGAATCTTATAGTGAGAGTCAGAAGCATTAACTATCTTGGGCTATGTCTTAGCTCTTCTGGGAAATTTTTTAAAACAGCAGATCAAGCACTGAGTAAAACTAAGCTAGCCATTTCCAATATCAGACCGTTGATGGCCAGATCTAAAATGGACAATCACCAAACAAGGATTAAGATATATAAGTCGACCATATTGAGTGTACTATTATATGGTTCGGAATTGTGGGGCCTGAACCATGAAAAAGAACTGGAAAAAGCCCAGGTACATTTTTTTAAATCAATATACTATCTTAATAGGTGCACTCCCGGGTATATTATTAGAACAGAATTTCAGCAAACAAACCTTATAGTCAATGTTTTCAAAAGAGCCCTCAGGTGGCTCTGTAAAATTTTATCAATGCCACCAGAACGCCTACCAAGGATATGCTATGAAAGACTAAAAAGTCTATGCTTGGTGGAGTCCTCAACCCAAGAATTTAACTGGGTATATTCCTTGACGAGGTATTTCAAAATACTGAAAAAAGAGTACATGTGGAGCAGACAAGACCCCAAAGAAATTAAGAAAAATATTAATAATTTGTGCCAAGATCTCGACACATACTTTTATAAATTAGATTTAGAAAGAATCATAAACTCGACCTTCGCTCCCTTCTATGGAAGAATAAATTATGGGGCAGAACAAAATTTTGGAACTTAGGGCTCCAATAAAGATGTTAAGGGTACTTCACCAAATGAGATCAGTGAATGAAAAAACCATGTATTTCCATCTAGGGGGTTCCTGCCATAGATTGGACCCTCAACAATTATGTACCCTATGTAATAAACGGGAAAAAGAAAATATATACCACCTTATAATTGATTGCCCCATGTATTCTACTTTGAGAGAGAGTTACCTGGGATCGGAATTAGGGGGGACTGAGAATGGGGTGTTCGGAGAGGACTGGCTTAATCACTTTAGGCCATTAAATATAGAACAATTAAAGCGAGTATATTATTTTGTTTCTGGAGCTCTGCATCTGCGAGCATTCATAATAAATGAATGAAGTGAGTGGTTAAATGAGTGTAAAGGAAAAAAAAAATTTTTTTTTGTGTATTCTATGTAAAAAAAAAAAGCGAGCTACGCATGTGCCTATACCGGGTGGGCCAATAGTGCGTGGACGGAAGATTGTGAGCTTATTAACGGACATTTTTAAAGTTTGTTGGTCGTATATAATGTGGGGCCTTTAGGGCTCCAAATTAAAAATATTTTTGTTCCAATTGCACTTTTTATACAGGGTGACCCATATCAAAGGTATGTTTTTTTAAATGGAACGCCCTGTATATTATGGCATAGTTGGTTTCTACGGCCAATTTTAGTATGACTTTATGTCATGCAATGTATTCCAAACCAAACCGTTTAGCCGCAAATCAGGTTTTTGTGAAAAAACTGCTGTCTGAAAAAAAATTGAATATCGCGCGAACCATAAAACTTAGGGGATTGTTCTTTTGTGAGGTTACTAACCATGAAATGTACTAATGTAGGCCAGATGGGTAACCCGGAATTATTCTTGTGTTGGGAGATATGGCCATGCCAATTTGGAAAATTTCAATCATGGATAACTTGATTATTTCAAATGGAACATGCTACTTTTTTTATGCCGTGGGATGTAGAATTTAATTAACTTTCAGATGATATAAGGTTGTCTGTATCTATCTTTTATAATTTTATTTTTATTTCAAAATATCTGATTAATTTGACTTACGAATAGAGAAAACAATTAAAAAAACAATCCAAATGCAAAACAAAATTGTAATAAATGGAAAAGATATGCTTAATATTCGAAAATGTATTTAAATTTCCTTTAAAATCATTTATTTGAACTCCTCGAAGAAGTCCCACTTGCTCGAATTAGGGTTAGGATTTTTCAACAAGATGGCGCACCTGGTCACCCGTTCATAACCCTAATTTCTTTTTCGAAAAGTTCAAATAAATGATTTTAAAGGAAATTTAAATACATTTTCGAATATTAAGCATATCTTTTCCATTTATTACAATTTTGTTTTGCATTTGGATTGTTTTTTTAATTGTTTTCTCTATTCGTAAGTCAAATTAATCAGATATTTTGAAATAAAAATAAAATTATAAAAGATAGATATAGACAACCTTATATCATCTGAAAGCTAATTAAATTCTACATCCCACGGCATAAAAAAAGTAGCATGTTCCATTTGAAAAAATAAAGTTATCCATGTTTGAAATTTTCCAAATTGGCATAGCCATATCTCCCAACATAAGAATAATTCCGGGTTACCCATCTGGCCCACATTAGTACATTTCATGATTAGTAAGATCACAAAAGAACAATCCCCTAAGTTTTATGATTCTCGCGATATTCAATTTTTTTCAGACAGCAGTTTTTTCACAAAAGCCCGATTTTCGTCTAAACGGTTTGTTTTAGAATACATTGCATGACATAAAGTCATACTAAAATTGGCCGTAGAATCCAAATATGCAATAATATACAGGGCGTTCTATTTAAAAAACATAACTTTGATATGGACCACCCTGTATATAGGGTGCAATTAGAACGAAAATATTTTTAATTTGTAGCCCTAAAGGCCCCACATTATGTGCACTTAACAAACTTTAAAAATGTCCGTTAATAAGCCCACAATCTTCCGTCCATGCACTATTGGCCCACCCGGTATATAGAGGATCTCCTCTGAGAATGTAGAAATGAAAAAAAAAATATTATACATTTAAACAAAATTATCTGGATATTCTATGTGATCCTAGTAAAAAGAGAAATCAAATTTAAAAAAAAAGATACGGGTAGAAGCGTCATTTCAATTTTTTATTGATAAATCTATTTTTAATAAATAAGTTCAGCTATTCAAAAGTTTCTCATTCTTAAAAATATTTAATTTGATTTTATTAAAAGTACAAAATTATTATGGGGCGGGATAACTCGCCGAAAGCAAAATCTCGCCGAAAATAAACTTGCCGAAAATTTTCACGCCGAAAAAATCTCGCCGAAAATCCGAAAAGTTCCAAAATAAAATATTTTTAAAAATCTGGTGTGACTGTCCCACCAGATTTTTTGTGTTTACATACGTATATATAGTTTCCGACAATATATTAGATGTTATGAAATTTATAAGTAGGGGCTTGGTCTAGTGGCTAGCGTGCTGGCTTTCTAAACCAAGGGTCAGGGGTTCGGACCCCAGGGAGTCCGATGAATTTATTTAAGCCATTTGGATACCAAATGGCTTAAATAAGAATGCTTGGACCCCCAATTAAATAAGAATGCTTGGACCCCCAATAGATATATATTTAATAACGGTTATCGTAAAAGTCTTATATGGCCTAAGTTGCCGAAACGACCGTGTGCATGTGTGTGTGAGTGTGAATAAGGAAAAAGTGTGAGTGTTTTTTTTTATAAAAAAAAAAAACACTAAAAAACCTCAAATTATGCATTTAAAAAGGCCAAAATATGCATCAAAAATATTCTCTCTGTGTGTATGTATGTGTTCAATTTAAAGCATGAATGTATTGATCTAGGAAGTTGAAATTTTATATTTAAGTTAGGCACCCGCCTAGGGCGTGAAAATAAGCTTTTAAACAAAATTGGCCAAAAACTAGTAGTACTTTACTGATGTTAATTTTTCAGTTTTTTTTCGATTTTCTCAAAATTCGCTCCAACGATTTTGATTAAAATTCAAAAATCAATTATTTTTTAGATGTTCTTTAAAATGTATATTCTCATTTTGTCATTGAATCGTTTGAAGATCACTTTACTCTTGTACTTCATAGGAAGGATTGAAGCCAAGGTATCAAAATATAAATAGATATTTTCCCCTACTTATAAATTTCATTACATCTTCTAATAACGGAAACTCTATATATGTATGTCGACATAAAAAATCTGGTGTTACAAGCACAGTACACAACTTTCTCTTACCAAAGATAAGAGAAAGTTGTCTGCTGTGCCACAGTCACACCAGATTTTTAAAAATATTTTATTTTGGAACTTTTCAGATTTTCGGCCATTTTTTTCTTCGAGTTTGTTTTCGGCGAGATTTTTACGGCGAAAAAATCTTCGGCGATATTTTGCTTTCGGTGAGAATTATTATATTACACTGGCGCTATTTAAAATATATTTTCCATAAATCAATTATAATAAAAATAAAAATTATCCAGCAATTTTTTGTTTTGCGGACCATTTGGCGCCCCTTTGTGAGTAGCGCCCGGAACATGATGACCCCCCTTGCTCCCCCCCCCTCTCGCTACGCCACTGCTTCCCGACTCCGGAGACGATTCGAGTTATATTTATTAACTGAAGATGAGACATTAAATACATCTCAATACGTCTCCGGATTGAAGAAACTCATAAAGGCTTTTTATTTGGATTAAGCTGCCCTTATTAATATCAAATATATTCACAGCCACCAAAACCTATTTTCATATATAAGGTAAGAAAAAGTAAAAAAATTTACATTTATATATGGAAGAAAAGCGGGTCATTCCTCCCCCCCCTCCCCCCAAATGCAGCCTCTGTGTATGAAATTGACAAAAAAAATCAAGGCGTCAATTGGGCGGGGGGGGGGGGGAGGGTGACAAAAAAAGACGCCTTTGTGTGCGAGATCAATGAATGTAAATAATACACGTCCGGGAATGTTTAGGAAAAAAAAATAATTTCAAGTTCCATTTATGAGAAATAATTAACTAAGAGTCTATCTGCCTGCCGCGGCTCAAAAATAGACATGCTACTATGTCACTTTAAAATAAAAATACGTTTCGAAATAATAAGCTTTTATTTAACTAAAAAATAATAAAAATTATATTTATACACAATAATATTTCAAAAATTTGAAAGTTACGGCATATGGTGAGAATATATAATAAAAACTGTCTCGTCGCTTATTTTTAACCTCAAAACGGGGGCAGATTGGGAGAGGATTTTTTTTGTAGATTCCATTACAAAATATCTTAAACTATATATTCCATATCACAGCTTCGTGGGCCCCGCCGGGTTTATAACTTATTTGCTGGTATATTAGTAAATATTCTACATACTTTCCTTAACACTCTCCTTCAAGAATCGAAAAAGGGCACTCGAGTAAAAAGTTACATGCATTTAAATAAACATTGGTATTTCAGAGCCTCTCTACACGTCGCACAATGGGCTGAAATAGGAAAAAAGGGGCCAAAATTCGAAAAATGAACTTCAAAATATGAAAACATCAGGTATAAGATTGAGGTGGCTGCTGTAGATATAGTTGATACAGGACCAAGGGAGTTGGCAGTCAATAAGTGAGCCTCTATATTAAATAAAAACTCTCAAGTGTTGAGTAGTTTCTATCTCTCTTTCTTGAATGACAATGACGCTTTCCTGGCAATATAGGTGTGTATGAGATAGGAACCGACCGAATATTCGGTTTCGGTTACTGTTTCGGCCAGTTTCGGCCGTAGTTTCGGTTTCGGCCAAAAAGTAGCCGAAACTTTCGGCCGGCCGAAACCTGAGTCTGAAAAGATGGGATGAGACGATGAGACTCGCATGCAAAAAAAAAAGGTCAAATGATTTGCACTTGAGGGAGAAAAAAATTTAGTCTCTCTAAAAAAAAGGTAAAAAAAGGTAAAATGATTTTTCACGGGAGGGAAAAAAAATTTCAAAAAAAAAGGTAAAATGAAAAGAAAATTTTATAGGAAATACAAGTTTCGGTTTCGGTTACGGTTTTGGCCGAAACTAAGGTTGAGGCCGAATATTCGGTTTCGGTGAAAATCTTTTTCGGTCGGACCCTAGTATGAGAAAAATAGTAAAAATCATTTATATATTAGCTCATTAGTGTGATTTAAAAAAAAAAAAAATTTATATAAAATAATTTTTTCGTAAAAGTGTAATATTTTTTTCACTTTTTCTTTCTTTTTAACCTTTTGACCGTTTTATGGGATTTGCTTGTCTATTTTCTTCTCAAATATGTTAAATTAAATAAATAAATATTTATTATCGGCTTCTCAGCCAGTGACCTAATAATAGAGGTCATTGATATTATAGACCATCTCAGGAATAATATATAGTTCCGGGGTGACCGAGCCGGAGCTCGGTCTTTTTTTTATAAAATTGTAAAAAACTAAAAAAAGTACATCAGTAAAGTGCGAATACTCGAGGGGCGCGAATTTGATTTGCATAGAAGAAATAGGAAAATATTTAAAATTTGAAAGAAATTATAACGAGACAACTTGCTCGTCAATGGAAACATCAATAAAAACACCAAAATAAGAAATAACAGTCCAGGGAGAGTTTTGAGGAATAGCAATATTACTGAGTGGATACTTAGAGGAGACAGTGCCTCAAAAGAAAACTTTAATCATGAGATATAAGAGAGTTGCCCAGGAAATGCGTCAGCCTGGAGACAATTAAAAAAAATTATTATTTTCAATAAAATTAATTAATAATAATCAGAAATTAGTATTTTAATAATATAATTTAAATAATAGGTATTTTTCTACTAATTGACCTTTTGACATTATTAAATTAAATATATTTAAAGTAATTATTGATATAAAAAATTAAATTTACACATTAATTAAAATTTAATATTCGTGGATATATTCTAAATCTGTGGCTCCAGGGTAAAGAGAGGAAGGGTTTGACCAGGAAGCAAGCCCACCAGACTTTGAACATTATAAAACCTTTAAAACGAAAATTGGAAAAAACTAAAAAAAAGTACACCAGTAAGGTACTAGTTTCTAGGTTTCTAAAATTTGGAAAAAATCGTTAGAGCCGTTTTCGAGAACTGATATGCATATATATAAACAAACAAGCAAGCAAACAAACAAACGTACATTGTTCGTTTAATATAAAAGATTTGTAAATTAATAAACATTTTATCAAAGCATACTGTTACTTAAGCGAATACACACGTATTGAATGACTGGAAGCATACAAATTAAAATTATTTATATACCACATAATGTATATAAAGAAATATTTAATATAACAACTCTATACACTTATACTGTAAGAATTTTTGTATATCTTATATAAAATATTTTATTTGTATTTGTGATTAACAACTTTAATATTATTAAATATTTACTAAATTCATATATCCGAAAAAATAAGGGTGTGCTGCCGGGAGTCGAACCACGGATCCACCGATTTGCGCTCAGTGTGCCCTTACCACTAGACCACAGCACGGCATTCGGATATATGAAGTTCATATATGAACTTGTAGGATATATATTTAGGGTTCATATAATAATAATATGTCGTTGTTGGGTAGATACATATATATATATTTATATGTTGATTCATAGGCGTAGCCAGAAATTTTTGATGGGGGGGGGTTAGGATTATTTCTCCCCCCCCCCGACTAATAGGGCAGTATAAGGCGTCTGATGAAATATATGACTAGCCACTTGCACCACCTTCGCTTCGCCCCCCTGGACCCCCCTCGAGGTGGCTCGGGCCCGCCCTTTCTTCGTATCAGGCAATAAATAATGCAAATCTCTTAATATTGTATATGGGCCTAAAATACCGGGGTGTCCCTCTATCTGTTTCTCTTGACCAGACTTCTATCTCAGACCTCTTTAAGAAAAAAAATAAAAAATTTATTTATATAATAATTTTTATTATTTTTCATTTGCGAGATTTAATCAATTTTAAGCGGCTTTAATTTTTTATAAAGCATAACAAAAATCAATTCTTTTCAATGGGAAAATTCAGAATTTTCTAGAATTTTTTGCGTTTTATTTAATTTTTTACTTTCTCTTACCTATGTATATATGTAATATATATATAGAGAGAAAGTATTGGTTTCATGTCAAAAATTCGATGTCGAGATTTTGATGGATCTTCACGTTTTGAGGTCCCCTGAATCCAAAAAAGTGGTTTTCGCGACATGGTCTGTCTGTGGGTGGGTGGGTGTGTGGGTGGGTGGGTGTGTCTGTGTTCACTTTTAAGCATGAAGGAATTGAGCTATGAGGCTGAAATTTTATATATAAGTTAAACACCCCCCGGGACCGGAAAAATAAGCTTTTAATCAAAATCGGCCAAAGAGTACTAGTACTTTACTGATGTACTTTTTCAGTTTTTTTCGATTTTCTCAAAATTCGCTCTAACGATTTTGATTAAAATTCAAAAATCAATTATTTTTTAGATGCTCTTTCAAATGTATATTCTCGTTTTGCCCTCAAAATTGTTTGAAGACCACTTTACTCTTGCACTCCATAGAAAAGATAGGAGAAATGGTTGCCATGGTAACAAAATATAAATATTTTCCCATACTTATAAATTTTACATCTGAATTCAAATATTCGCTACTGCCGGGAACTAAATACATGTCGACACAAAAAATCTGGTGTGACAAGCACAGTACACAACTTTCGATTACCGAAGGTAAGAGAAAGTTGTGTGCTGTGCGACAGTCACACCAGATTTTTTTTTGAAAATACATTAAAATATTTTTAATAAATATATAAAATATCTAAATTAAATTTACAATTACTTTACAATAATTATTATAGAGATTTTATATTATTACAATTTACTTTACAATTGACTTAAAATAAATATTTACATCAAAATGATACAATATATTTGACCATGGGCGTACCCAGGATCAAATCTAGGAGAGGGGCATGGTCATGGTCGTCCAGATTGTGACATAGCTATTTTTTATATAGAGAGGTAAAGCCTTCTAATTAAAGGCCTAAAAACCCTCGAGTCCTAACAAAAAGAATCATTCCCCGTCGCCATCCACCAATTTTGTTTCGTTTCATCACTTTATAAACATTTAATTTTTTTTTGTTGCTTCTAGGGGGGGGGGGGGGCAGCTGCCCCTTGCTGAGTACGCCCATGTATTTGACATTCTCTACATTCCAGACAGATTAACTTTTCGACCAGATTTAGTGGTATAACCTTTGTTGTGTATTTTGTGTAAGACAATGAAACACGTAGGTTTTTTATAATTGTAATATTTATTATTTAACATGGAGGTAAGTATAATAATATAAATAACTTAGAATGATGAGTGTAGAACGTATTGAATAGGTGTGTATCATAGGCGTAGCCAGGGAGGGGGGTTTGGGAGTTCAAACCCCCCTCCCCCCCATGGAACCCAAGCCATGACTAAATATTTAATACAAATTATATTTCACTTAGGGTAAGAGAAAGTAATGTAAGGGGTTTTTTGAATTTTGTGGTTTAAATTTAAAGATTTTTTTTTTTTTTTATAAAAAATTTATTTATTAGTATATTTTTTTTAAATAAGGGGTACAAGATAAAAGAATTTGTGGGAGGTACGTCCTAAATAAGAGTCTAAATTGTAATGAATTTTAATTTCTTTTTTTTATTTAATTTTACTTCAGTTCTCCACCACGCCCGAGCACTTTCAAGGAAAAGAAAATTCAAAATGTTCCCAAATTAAAATATCAATAGGTTATTTTACTTTCTCTTACCTATGTATATATGTAATATATATATAGAGAGAAAGTATTGGATTCATGTCAAAAATTCGATGTCGAGATTTTGATGGATCTTCACGTTTTGAGGTCCCCTGAATCCAAAAAAGTGGTTTTCGCGACATGGTCTGTCTGTCTGTGTGTGTGTGTGTCTGTGAACAAGATATCTCAAGAACGAAAAGACCTAGGAGGTTGAAATTTTATATTTAAGTTAGACACCCCCATGGGACGTGACACGAAGCTTTTGAACAAAATCGACCAAAAAGTACTAGTACTTTACTGATGCACTTTTTCAGTTTTTTTCGATTTTCTCAAAATTTGCTCCAACGATTTTTTTTAAAATTCATATATCAACTATTTTTTAGTTGCTCTTTAAAATGTATATTCTCATTTTGTGATTGAAATCTTCTGAAGACCACTTTACTCTTGTTCTCCATAGAAAAGATAGGAGAAATGGTTGCCATGGTAACAACATATAAATATTTTGCCATACTTATAAATTTTACATCTTGAAAATCGAATGTACCCTACTGTCGGAAACTAAATACATGTCGACACAAAAAATCTGGTGTGACAAGCACAGTACACAACTTTCGATTACCGAAGGTAAGAGAAAGTTGTGTGATGTGCGCCAGTCACACCAGATTTTTTACATATGAACACATATACGGTTTCATCCCTTGCCTTTGTTTTGAAATTTTTCTGTAATTTTCAATTTTAAAGTTGACAGAAAAATTTGTTATTCACTTGGTCTCAGTCCATTTTTACTTTCTCTTACCCTATATCTCTATATATATAAAGAGAGAACTCAATAAACATTTGCACCTAACAGATTTGCAAGACGCCTACTAGTTAGGCAGCCCAATCGACTCACCACTACATTTGCAGTGTCTGTGTGAATTTACCTGAGCTAGGGTTCTGAGGGTATTTTATGAAGAAGCCATAAACCATCCCTTTGGAAAATATGATACATTTTAAATAAGGTACGAATTCCTCTCTCTATCTCGCAATGCAAGTAGCCAGATCGGTGAATTTAGTAAATAATTCACCACCTAAAATTGTATATCTGTTTCAAATTTTGGAGTAATTGCAATACTTCAACCAGAAGTAGTTAGTACTTTACCTAAGATTATAAAAATTACCTTTTAAAAATATTTTAAATCTGGTTATTAATTTTGAAAGTGGCCTAATTCCATTCTTGGTAGAAGGGTTTAAAGTTTTATAAACATATACCATACATTTAAATAGCCGGGCAACAAATTAATAGGCCAGAATCATTAGCAAAAAAATTGAAATATATTTTCGCCACTTTGCTACTCAAAAGAGAAGTGCATTTCTTTTTCACTTTCTTTACTAAAAATATTACATTTTTAAAATACTTCTATAATCTTAGGTAAAGTAGACTTACTTTCCGGTTGAAGTATTTCTTAATTGAAACAGATCTCATTCACGAGAACAAAAATTATTTATTAAATTTCATCCGATCTGGCTCTTACATTGCGAGGAATAGAAAGAAGAATTCGCAAATTTTTTACTTTCTCTTTATTTTATTTAAATTTTATCTATTGTCTGAACATGCCACATTCTATGTTGTAAGACCTCTCGTTACAAAAATCCGAAATAACAGTTTTTTTAAGAATATAAATAAGAATATTTTAACGCCCCGAGATATTATTACCTGATATAAGGTCTATAGATATCGGAAAAATTTTACTAAAAATTGGGATACAAGTTTCGTTCAAATTGTGAAATATAGTTAATTTTTCCAAATAAGAAGATAAGATTAATTAAAATGTTGAAATTCTATTAATTTGAGATCAAATTCATTTGATATGAAAAGGCTACGCTATATCGCTATATAGATTGTTCAAAAGGGT
>JAKCPI010006393.1:0-19686 GCA_023213315.1 Euborellia annulipes | reverse complement strand
GATTTCAACTAAACAGTTATTTTGCACAGTTCTAATGAACAAAAATATGACACGATTCTATTCGGGAGAATAAAAACAACAAGATTTATGAGACGATGAAAGATGAGTTTTGGCTAAGAATTAAAGGAAATTATCAAAAAAAAAGAATATTCAAGTTTAAGATCATGATTGATTTGATATTAGCAAGGTCATTTTTTAAGATTATTAATTCGTTGGTTTAAAAAAAAGTAAGTCCAATTTTATTAATCACTTCATGGGAAGTGAGTGCAAAAAATGGCATTTTATTTTTTTTTTTTTAATGAAATTATGAAATAATATATGTGATTTCACAAGCTTTTATATGAATTTTAGATGAAAAAAGAGCGTAGTTATAAATTTAGGTGCATTTATTATTGTAATAAGTTAATTCCTTAACAGGAGCATGAAAATAAAGCAAACAGATATCTATGTGTAGGTGTATATATAATTGGAAGAAAGGGACGGTAAACTTCCAGGAAACAGCAGCCAGATGAAATAAAAAGCTTTATACTTCGTTGCCTATTTCCCCTGGCTGCTGTTCCCTGAAGTCTCCCGGCCTTTTCTTCCAATTGAAAATCCACAGCAATTCAACTCTATAATGGTGTATATATATTTTCAACAAGAATAATAGCCAGAGGGAGGGGGAATATGGGGGTCCGAATTCCCCCGAAATCTCGAAAAATTATAAATTAAGAGAAACAAAACATAGAGAAATTTAAAAATTAAATTAAAAACACAAGGTTCTAAGTTTCAATGATATATTAAAGATTAATATTTTTAACTCTTAATTTTTCAACAAGTGACATTTTTTTACAATTATAAAATCTGATGATGTAACATAAGTGTCGAATGTATACATTAAGTGTTAAAAATATTATTTATATATTTTGTAGACGAGGGTGTATTATTATTTAAAGTTGACAGCTGACAGTTAAAAATATTAATTTTTAATAAATCTTTGAAACTTATAATCAAGTGTTTTTAAATTATCCCAGTGGCGTATATAGAAATTTTTTTCGGGGGAGCCCGAACTCGAAAATTTAATTTAATATTTTATATTCTTTAAGATTTATTTGTTTGGGAGAATTACCTCTTGGATCATCTGAACTCTCCTCTCCTCCCCCCCCCCTCCTAGACACTTACCCCTACACTTGAAAAAGTTTTCTGGCTACGGACTTGTGGTCAACAACAAAAATAAAATTCCTAAATAATTTAGGAAAAAATATATAGGCCTATATATACATATTTTTTTTAAGAAAAATGTTTTTTTTTTAATGTCTAATTATTTTATATTCAGTAGTACTATATTAGGGTGGGTAGTAAAAAGTAAGTGAGCAAAAGTTGTTTCCTATAATAAAAAGAAAAAAAAAATTAAAAAAACTTGATTGATATCTTTTGGTCGGTCATTGCAATAATAAAGCACACCCATGCGTTATTCATGTGATTATTTCGTTGTTTTTTTTAATTTAAAAAATTATTAATGAAAACCTTTGTGATTCTAACATATAACAGAACGTCAATAAAGATTTTCATCCTTTTTTATAAAAAAAAAACAATTAAATAATCACATGAGAAAACACATAGAGGTGGTTTAATATTGATCCTCACAATAAGAGTTGTAAAAGTCTGAAAATTCCGTTTTTCCAATACAATAAGCTTCCGGTCAACATTTAAATATTAATGATGTTTTAATTTATTTAACTTTATTGAACCATAAAGAATTTTAAGTGGGCCTAATATTAAAAATTTACGAATAATGCTTGATGAGCTCCGAGAGTATGTCAACAAGTTTTAAAATTTTTAAAGTCGGTTTTCTTCTTATTATAGGAGGCAACTTTTTTTCTTTTTAAATTTTTAATTATTTTGTTAACGGGCCCGGGGTTGGTCACCCCTGGTAGTGAAAACTCAAAGTGGAATTTATTTATACATGTATAAATAAGGACAAGACTCATCTCCTGGCTTATTTATATCCGTATATATGGTATATACAGTATATATACTGTATATATTGATAGAGAATTTTCGATTGAGAGCAAGAAAAAGCCCTGGGTTATTTTTTTCACGTTCATAATTCAAAAAAAGAAGAGAGAGAAAATTATACTAATATTTATATAAAATAAATTTAACTATCATTTCTAAATATTTTTTTGTCTCTTCGGAACTTAAGCCATATAGACTTTAACGATACACATTATAATGGATTCGATATATTTAAGGGGGTCCAGGCTTCTAAATATTTAGTTATATCAATCAATTCATTGCCCTTTTATATAAAAATATATATACCGGTAATCTAATATTTTATTTCACAACATTAATAAAATTATAAGTTTAAGATTGAGATTTTATTGATTAATAAATATGATGCTAATGTTTTAAATAAGAGGATGATGACAATATTCATAATGATAAGAGAAAGCTTGAAAAAAATTAGGAAATTATTCAATGATTATGAGGTTAGTATCGCTGTCAGATACACAAGCAATCAATAAAATAAGATAAATTAAAGATTAATTAATTAAATATATATTAGAATAAAAAAATAATATAAACTCACATTTTAAAACCCTTTAGATGTGATAAACTCGAATACGCAGTATGAGAAGCACAAGCACAAACACATTTTGACATTTCAAGTCGAATAAGAGAATTATTATAGAATATTGTCACTTGTAATAAATGAATTTATTATTATTTTATTACTTTTTGATAAGTATTATAAACGAACACGTTATGAAATAACATCTAAACAAGAAAACACACTCAACTGAATATTTGACGTTTCCCAACGAATAAAGCAACTGTCAAAGAGTATAAAAAAAACAAGATGGTAAACTTTAACTTACAAATTCGCACTTGTGATTATTAAATATGAAAAATTAAAAGAATTTTTAATAAAAATATATAATTATGGAATTAATACAGTAATTATAGCAAATTTTAAATAATAAATTTTTTTAAAGTGAATAAATTGATATAATTGGTATACCAGGTTGCATTAGATTAAAAAAAATTCAAATTAATACTCTCAAGCTATTAATATTTTGACTTCAAAATATATATATTTTTACTTTCTCTTACCTATGTATATATGTAATATATACATATATAGAGAGAAAGTATTGGATTCATGTCAAAAATTCGATGTCGAGATTTTGATGGATATACACGTTTTGAGGTCCCCTGAATCTAAAAATGTGGTTTTTGCGACATGGTCTGTCTGTGGGTGTGTGTGTGTATGGGTAGGTGTGTGGGTGGGTGTATGTGTGTTCAATTTTTAAGCATGAAGGAATTGAGCTAGGAGGCTGAAATTTTATATATAAGTTAAACATCCCCCGGGACCGACAAAATAAAGTTTTAATCAAAATCGGCCAAAGAGTACTAGTACTTTACTGATGTACTTTTTCAGTTTTTTTCGATTTTCTCAAAATTCGCTCTAACGATTTTGATTAAAATTCAAAAATCAATTATTTATTAGATGCTCTTTCAAATGTATATTCTCGTTTTGCCCTCAAAATTGTTTGAAGCACACTTTACTCTTGTGCTTCATAGGAAAGATAGGAGAAATGGTTGCCATGGTAACAAAATATAAATATTTTTCCATGTTGACACAAAAAATCTGGTGTGGCAAGCACAGTACACAACTTTCGATTACCGGAGGTAAGAGAAAGTTGTGTGCTGTGCGACAGTCACACCAGATTTTTTAAGTCTTTTTCGGCATCTTAGGCCATATAGACTCTATACGATATATATATATATATATATATATATATATATATATATATATAATATGGAAAAAAATTCTTACGAATTTTATTAGTAAGTTTATGCATTGGTGGACCAAACGTCCCTGGCTCCCGAAAATCGTCCCCGGGATCATCAGCCTACCAACGGTATTGAATAAATGTGTTTAAAAAATTCCAAGAGCCTTGATCTTGTTTTAATAAGAGAAGGCTTATAAAAATAATTTTAAATATTTTATTTCACTAAGGTTGAAAGTTTTCAAGATATTTTGATATTTCCTGTTTGAGCTTCAAATAGGTGTTAGGACTTCCTGTCGACCGATAAATTGATGATATCTTACTTAATTTCGACGAAATTTTTTAGTTGCCTATTTATAATTTTAGTATTTCAAATTAATATACTGTACTTCTCAAAAATATTAAATATATATCAGGTATATATATATATATATATTTAAGAATTGAGGGATTTAGTACAAAAGTTCACTACTTTTAATTAAGTTATGTATGTACAAATGTACATGTAAGCCACCCGCGAAGAGGAGAGAGATTAGGCGATCGGCCTCCTGATGAGGTTTTTTTTAACATTATATAATCGGGCACTCGTCTATGTATGGGGGTTAAATTGTTCTCCCTGAATCCTCATAGGCAATACAAACCTCGTATACTCGTATAGGCTTAAATAATATAACGATTTATGCCTCTACAATTTTTATAGTTTTGTGTATTTTATAATCTCTGTAGCCACATGTGCTTATGTGAGTGTATGTGGGAGGGGGGGTTCCTGTTTCCAAAATTTATACCCTTTTTGCGTTGTATTGTTTCGTTTGTAGCAATGGTATATTATATTTTGTTAAAATATATTATTATAATAAATACGAGAAAAGAGAAAAACTTAGTTTTTCTCATATCGACTTGAATTGACATTTCAGTTCAATCTTTCTCAAATAATAGAGATGTTTATAGATTGTTAACCAAATGTAATATATATAGAGAGAGAAAGTATTGGATTCATGTCAAAAATTCGAGGTCGAGATTTTGATGGAAATACACGTTTTGAGATTCGCTGAATCCAAAAAAGTGGCTTTCGCAACATGGTCTGTCTGTCTGTCTGGGTTAAATTTAAAGAATAAAGGAATTGAGCTATGAGGGTGAAATTTTATATTTAAGTTAGGTACCCAACTGAGGTGTGAAAATAAGCTTTTTATCAAAATCAGCCAAAAAGTACTAGTACTTTATTGATGAATTTTTTCAGTTTTTTTTTTTATTTTCTTAAAATCCGCTCCAACGATTTTGATTAAAATTCTAAAATCAATTATTTTTTAGATGCTCTTTGAAATGTATATTCTCATTTTGCCTTTGAAATCTTCTGAAGACCACTTTACTCTTGTACTTCATAGAAAGATAGGAGAAATGGTAACAAAATATAAATATTTTCCCATACTTATAAATCTTACATCTTGAAATTCGAATGTACCGTCCTGTCGGAAACTAAATAAATGTCGACACAAAAAATCTGGTGTGACAAGCTGGTGTGTGACTACCAAATTTTTTGAAATTCTCTTCGAAACATCATTTGAGTCATGATATGAGAAAAAGTTTTTTTTTTCTTTTCTCTCTTTAATATCAATCTGGCTGCCGTCCATCCAAAGTATCTATCATACATTCGGTCATCTACTTTTTTAGTTGAATTATATTTGAACCTGACCCGAATAGAAACTTAGCTATTTAACCTTCGACTTCGCAATTCTAAAGTTTCGCACAATAATTCGTAATATTCGTACTTTATTTTAAACCCATGAATAAAAATACATATTTATATAGGGGACGAAGACCCCCTTTGAAGCAATATAACTATGATATACTTTTTATCAAAATACAATATGTATTCATTAATATTCAGAATTTTTGAAAATGTTTGATATTTTAAAATTAATGTTTCCAAAAGTTTTGTTTAGAAAAAAAAAACGCTAAGTTTATTTACATTGAAATTGTATATACTGTATAGAAACAAAAGTAAAGTAAATAATCGGTATGTTTATTATATTACTCAGTGATAAAAAAATTTCATAATTCATATTAAGATATTTAACTTTAGAAAAAAAATAAATGTGGATTATGTAAAATTGAAATAATACAAAACAACCATGGGGTACATAAATTGGTTTGTTTTTGTTTGGCGTTGAGTCACGTAAATGATTATCTCACTAATGGATTATTCGATTAAATGCTCCAGAGATCTTCTAGAGGGGAGTTGTTCAATTAAAAATTATGCATTGAATGAGTTTTGGAAAAATTAAATTGTTTCACTTGGTTTGTCTAACTTCCAAAAACAAATACTCGGACAGTATATTATACAGTATCTCTAAATCCTTGAGTGTCGAATTTATTGCGATTTTTCTTCTTTCATTTTTACTCCCTGAGAACTGAAACGAGCCGTATTTGTATTTAATTTTAGCAAACCCCTGAAACTAAGCTTTCCCTCCAGGTAGTTAGGCAATCCGCTGTTCCGGGTGAGTTCTTAAGTAAAGACGGCGGCGCCATGCGTGGGCGATTTGCTCGAGAAATCGACGGAAGAAGTTCACATGAGTTCACTGCCCGTTCGGACAAGGTCTTTTATAAAAGATAAATATTTATAATATAAATAGGTACAAGAACCTATGAAAAAATATAAGGAAATTTATTATTTGACGATGTTATATGATTTTAAAAAAATACATAATTTAAAATAACAAAAAACTTTAAAAATGTCCCTGGCAAAATGAAGTGCTTGATTTTTTTCAGCATCAGAGGCCATTTAATTAAATTAATTGCTAGCCTATATAATTTTAATAAATTTTATCGCCGAGAAGTAAACCACATACTCTTGGAACAACTCGCGAAATAATAATATTTATTATGCTTGTTATTAATAGCTTAAAAAATAGGAGAAAAAATATGGACCAGTTAATTTTGTTCTTAAAAATGGAAGGTTAAAGCAAATGGCAACAATAAAAGCTTTTGGATACGAAAACCGTAGAAGATATTTAGGGGGGGGGGGGTCTGGCAACGAGAAGAGCAACATTCACCACAATTGTTGCGGTTAAGTGATGCCAAACGGGATTAGTAACACCAAGCAATCAGCGTGTGGAACGTCACCCACTAGCCATCGATATTATGTATTTAAAAAATATATTAATAAATAAACATCCCTAAATCTGTAGCCGAAAAAAAAGATATTTCAGGCCAAATTTAATTACATCAGTATAATAACAAAACTTATTAATACAATAATTTGAATAATTAAAAAAGATTAGATATCTTACTAGAAGCTTTTTTTTGTATGTTATTGAATTAGCAAGAGGAATAGAAATAGAGAAAGAGAAGATAAATGAAATAGAAAAATAATCTAAATTTTTTTTTCGCTTTGAATTTTTTTATATTATATTGATTTTTTTGTAAATATTAGAAAAAATTGAGTAGACGATTAGCCGAGGAGATAAAGCAGTTTAGCTTATAAGTTCAAATCCACCTGATAGCAATAAATTATCCAATTCTCTTTGAGATGCCTTCTCCTGAGGAAGGCAAAGGAAAACCCATCTCAGTATTATTCCCATCTCAGAGTAACCACAACGTGTCAGATCCGACACTAATGACTGACGAGAGAGATAAAAACTTAATCCATTTGTATTCATTATTTCCATTTTTTTTTTTTAACTTAAAAAAAAACTGCTTTAGCGATTAAAATAGATTGAATTAATTGGTCATTAAGAGGAGAGTGCACGTTAATTTGCCTAAGTTTTTTTTTTTTTACCTAAGTAGAAAATTAGATGGTTAGTTTGCTTAGGTGAGTTCATGCCGACTAATTAGAAACGAAGCGAGCAACGTCAACAGGAGCAGAAGCAATGCTGATGAGCATTTCTTGCACTCTAAGTGCAAATGAGCAGAGAGGGGGGGGGGGGGTATTTAAACAATTAAGAGACTTGGAAGAAAACACTAACGAGTCCTAATTTTATATTTCCAAAAACAAAATTTTGAAATATTTTGATGCAGAAATTCATTTTCACACTATTATAAAAAAAAAAAACAGTAATAATGATTCTTTAGAGAAAATAAAAATTAAAAAAAAAACTCATCTCTGGAGTCATGAAGAATATTCAAGCGCCAAACTTGAGCAGTGCTAGTAGATTAGTTAAAATTTTCAGGAATTTGAAATAAAATATTAAATTGAATGACTAAGGAAATTCAACCATAGGGGCCTATGGGAAAAAGCTCCTCTAGGAGGGTTGTACAGCTAGTAATATATACAATATAATTGCATAAGGAATGCATAATTTTGAAAACAAATTAAGTACGCCGAGTTCCCATGCAATGCAGTTTAACATACAATCCAATAAGATGCCAGGCCGTTGATCTTGGGATTTTTTTGCACTCTGTTGGGTGCATTGTTTTCAAATCAGAGACACATATCTTTTAGAACTGAGGTTCATAGCATCACTGGAATACTAATTTGGTTCTTCTACAATCTGAATTCTTAGTATCCTAAGTAAAAGAATGACTGGTCCAGAAACGGAAGTGAACTTTTAACTTTACTAAAAAAAAAAAAAAAAAAAATCTGGTGTGACTGGCGCACAGCACACAACTTTCTCTTACCTTCGGTAATCGAAAGTTGTGTACTGTGCTTGTCTCACCAGATTTTTTGTGTCGACATGTATTTAGTTTCCGACAGTACGGTACATTCGATTTTCAAGATGTAAAATTTATAAGTATGGCAAAATATTTATATTTTGTTACCATAGCAACCATAGGAGAAATTCCTATCTTTCCTATGAAGAACAAGAGTAAAGTGGTCTTCAGAAGATTTCAATCACAAAATGAGAATATACATTTTATAGAGAATCTAAAAAATAATTGATTTTTGAATTTAAAAAAAAATCGTTGGAGCAAATTTTGAGAAAATCGAAAAAAACTGAAAAAGTGCATCAGTAAAGTACTAGTACTCTTTGGTCGATTTTGGTCAAAAGCTTCGTGTCAGGTCCCATGGGGGTGCCTAACTTAAATATAAAATTTCAACTTCCTAGCTCTTTTTGTTCTTGAGATATTTTGTTCACAGACACACAGACACACACACACTCACACACACACACACACAGACAGACCATGTCGCGAAAACCACTTTTTTGGATTCAGGGGACCTCAAAACGTGAAGATCCATCAAAATCTCGACATCGAATTTTTGACATGAAACCAATACTTTCTCTCTCTATATATTAACATATATATAGAGGTACGAGAAAGTAAAATGTATCCTTAATTATTTTAATTATATTTAATTAACGTTGTTCTTTCAATATTTATATTTATTACTATAATTATTTTTTTCTTAAATTAAAATCTCGAAAGAAAATCTTATCATATTTGTAATTTTTGCTGTTAATTACTTGGAAAATAAGCGCAAGTTTATCGTATATTTTCACATAAAAATTTCCGGCGTTATTTTACTAAATATTCTGTTTTATTTATTGTAACTAAATTATATTCATTAAAAGCGAAAAAAAATCGTTAATCTTGAATCTAAAGGTTTCGAATTAATAGTTATCCGGTGCTCTACTACTCGGTTCCAAATAAATTTGACAAATCAACGGGTATTTGCCTGAGGTGCTTACGTGCTCGAAGGCCCAACCGGCCTCTGGCCGTAGCCATCTACCGGCAACCCGTGAAGTTACATTATTTCCTATCTCTAACTCCTCCTCCTGCTTTCGTCTCTAGCTAGTGAACTAATCCTTATTTCTGGTTACAACCGGCTCCTTATATCCAACCTCTTCTATGCTATGGAGGATGTCCTAGTTTGAGGAGGGACTCCCTCAGCACCGGCGTGTAGCCTGCTCCTTTCGAAGAATGCATCACTGAGAGGGAATCTTCTTTACGTCCCTTCCACAGGACGGGATGTCACAGCAACTCCCTCTCCTCGTACACCTTGAGATTGCCAACTGATGATGGATTTATTTAATTCAAACCGAATCGTCTTCTGAATTGAGATTTTTATTCGATAGAGTCTCTCCTTTTGGCTGACATCCTCTCTTCCTGTCTATCATTTATATTACGTTGACTTTTGACCTGCTTTAAATCACAATTCCGAAAACAGCGGGGCAATAGTTTATTATCTGGCCTGCATATTTTTCAAATTATCATAAGATTTCAAAATTTTTCACCGTAATAATTTTTGAAAATACGAGTAAATTATAGAAATAATGTTTCAATTTATTTGAATTATCGAGTTACTTGAAATTAATTGAATCATCTAAAATGAAATATTACCAGTAATTATTAATTTTTATAACCGGGTCAAGATAATTTAATAAAGGACACATACAAAAAAAAAAAAAAAAAAAACTAAGAATTATGTCGCCAAGACGATTTTTACTTTCTCGTATAGAGAAAGTTATGTAATCGTAAAAAAATTCGACTTCGAGATTTTGATGTTTCTCCACGTTTTAGACCTCCCTGAGTCCAAAAAAACCATTTTTGGCATTATGTCTGTGTGTGTGTGTGTGTGTGTGTGTGTGTGTAAACACGATTGCTTAAAAACCAAAGCAGCTAGATCGATGAAATTTGGTATATGCCCCTTACACTAAAATTGTAGATTTCTATCAACTTTTGGAGTAAATACGTCACTTGGAAGTAGTACTTTACTTAAAAAGTTTTTTCAGAAATTTCGAAATTTTCAATTTCTTTGTTATATTATGATAAAATACTCAATTTCAAAAAGTTTTTATTCTTTGACATTTTTTCGAAAACTGAATAGTTTTTGAAATAATCACAGAAGAAATAGAAAATATTCGTTAATTTTGATAAAAAATCAAAACAAAATCATACAGGTGTCATTAAAAAAAGGGCAAATATAAACAAATGAATTTGTGAAACAAATGAATTTGTTTATATTTACCCTTTTTTTAATGACACCTGTATGATTTTGTTTTGATTTTTTATCAAAATTAACGAATATTTTCTATTTCTTCTGTGATTATTTCAAAAACTATTCAGTTTTCGGAAAAATGTCAAAGAATAAAAACTTTTTGAAATTGAGTATTTTATCATAATATAACAAAGAAATTGAAAATTTCGAAATTTCTGAAAAAACTTTTAAGTAAAGTACTACTTCCAAGTGACGTATTTACTCCAAAAGTTGATAGAAATCTACAATTTTAGTGTAAGGGGCATATACCAAATTTCATCGATCTAGCTGCTTTGGTTTTTAAGCAATCGTGTTCACACACACACCCAGACGTAATTCCAAAAGAATATACGAGAAAGTCTAGGGGAAGTCAATCCCCATATTTTTTCTTGTCCTCTCGAAAAAGAGGAGCGATGGATGTGACAAAAGGCGTAGATCAAAATATTTATAACAAAGATAACAGTGTGTAGAAAGGAAATTAAAACTAATGATGAGCTATTACGAAAATAATTTGTTTATAAAAAAAAGTTTTAGTTTTTATGTTTAGTAAAGTTTAATGTCTAGTTTTATTTATCAGGTAGAAATTGTTTTAGATCTGCTGATAAATAAATCTAATTAATAAACATTCAAATTTTTAACCGAGTAGCAATATTTTTTTTTTTTTTTTTTGACTTTCATTAAAAGGATGTTAATTAACATAAATATATGTTAATGTTCATAAGCCTAATATATGAGCAGGCATTTATCCTAATGATGGAGGATTCAAATCTGCAGGTGACAATTTAATCAATCTAATTATAATAATTAACATAATTCCTATTTTTATGACTATTTAACTAGATGCATATAAAAAACGAGGGGAACAAAAAATTGCAAAACAAAAAATACATCTAGTAATTAATTTTGTAATTATTTGAAATGAATTAATTACGTCCGGATTTAAATGACTAGCATCTATATTTTTACTAATATGACCACCAAACATTTTTTTTTTTTTTTTTTTTTTTTTTTTGGATTTCAAGACTTTGATCAATGAGCAGAGATGAGAAAAATATTTAAAATATATTTTTGCCATGTGCTTAATTTTAAAAAATCTGGTGTGACTAGTCTGTGCTTTTTTGTGTCGAGATATATTTAGTTTCCCATAGCACCTTAGTTCCAATCTTGACCACTTGCATTTCATAAGTAATACAAGAGTTTAGTGAAAAGATTTCAAGAGCAAAATGAGAATATACATTTTAAAGAGCATCTAAAAAATAATTGATTTTCGAATTTTAATCAAAATCGTTGCAGCGGATTTTGAGAAAATAAACTGAAAAAGTACATCAGTAAAGTACTAGTACTTTTTGACCGATTTTGTTCAAAAGCCTATTTTGAGAGTCCGTGAGAGTTTATAACTTAAATATAAAATTTCAATCTAGTAGCTCCATTCTTTCATGCTGCGTTACACATGTACAGTGAGCTCCCCAATTAAGTCCCCACCTGATAGCTTTAGCCTTAAATATATGGTATAGTATATGGTGTATAGTGAAATAATTTTAATAACTGAAAAGGTAAAACGTAAAATCTGGTACAGATGATTTTATTTTACCTTTTCAAATTTAAAATTATTTCACCATTTATCATATTAAATGCCATATACTTAAGGCTAAAGTTATCAGGTGGGCACTTAATTGTGGAGCTCACTGTACACAACACACACACACACACACACACACACACACACACACACACACAGACCAATTTGCGGGACTCACTTTTTCGGACTTAGGGAACCTCAAAACATGTATATCCATCAAAATCCCGACATTGAATTTTTGACATGATCGCAATACTTTCTATATATTTCATATATAACGTAAGAAAAAGTAAAATAAATCATTGATATTTTATGAAAGTTATAAGAGTTTAAACTTTTATATTTATAAAAACAGTACCGTAACCCAAATACTAATTATTTTAAATTGAAAGGTGTATAAATTTGGATTTACAATTATAAAAAAATTATATTCATATTAGATAAAAAAAAAAAATATATGCTTTTTAGACAATTTTAATTTTAGGATGTAGTAGGAAGGAATGAACGTCTAATTTTAGAATTACGATAATGTGTGATTGAAAACAAAAAAAAACCCGGAAACAATGAGACTAGAATATTGTAATGAAGATAATAAATTTATTTACAATTGAATTCTGTAAGGAATTATTTCAAAAATTTCTCTTTACAGTGAGAGAAAATTACATAAATACATTCTCTACACCCCGAAAAAAATTGCCTAAAAAGCATATTAGTTATGATATAATTTTGTAATTCATTTTTATTATTTAAACTTCTAAAATATATAATTTCAATATTAAATAATGAATAAAATAAAACATGAATAATTCGCTGATTAATGATTGATTTGTTTGTTTGGTTGCTTGTCTAATTGCCATTCTTATAGACATAAGGACAATGGAGAATTTTTCGCAATTCTCTTTTCTTATATAATCAAGTTTGTCAGCTTGGTTTTAAATCTAATTAAGTAATAAATCAACAAATAGTCAGCAAAAAAAAAAAATACTAATTACATCTCTTTTATTGAAGAAAGTCAATGTGATAATTTTATATTATTACGAGTTAAATTAAATAGATATTTTTGTGTAATGAAATTTGAACAAAGAAAAGTCAACGATTAAAATTTGAGGCTTCTAGGCATTTTTTTTTTTTTTTTATATAGGACCTATATAATTTATTCTTGGATGTTAATTAAATTCTAAACACCAAATATGTAGATATTTGGTAATTTAAAAATATTCTAATAAATTTTTCTCTATTTTCAACAATTAGGCAAGGCGCTCTGTAGCAATTAATTTAAATTCCATTAGTAAATTCCTGAGATGGGTTGTCTAAATTACAAGAACAAAATGAGTCTTTAAAAAAAATCTGGTGTGACTGGCGCACAGCACACAACTTTCTCTTACCTTCGGTAATCGAAAGTTGTGTTCTGTGCTTGTCACACCAATTTTTTGTGTCGACATATATTCAGTTCCCGACAGTGCGGAACATTTGAATTCAGATGTAAAATTTATAGGTATGGGAAAACATTTATTTGTTACCATGGCAACCATTTCTCCTATCTTTTCTTTGAAATACAAGAGTGAAATGGCCCTCGGGGCATGGCGTAGAGGTTAGCGTGCTAACCTCATATACCAAACGTCGCGGGTTCGGACCCTAGGCAATCCGATGATTTTATTTAAGCCAATTGGATACCAAATGGCTTAAATAAGAATGCCTGGACCCCATATATGTATATTTATCAATAACGGATATCGTAAAAAGTCTTATATGGCCTGAGTTGCCGAAAAGACTGTGTGAATGAGTGTGTGAGTGTGAGTGTGAATGAGAAAAAAGTGTGAATGTTTAAAAAAAAAAAAAAAGAGTGAAGTGGTCTTCAGAAGATTTCAATGGCAAAATGAGAATATACAATTTAAAGAGCATCTAAAAAATAATTGATTTATGAATTTAAAAAAAAAAAATTGTTGGAGCGAATTTTGAGAAAATCCAAAAAAACTGAAAAAGTACCCAAAAAGTACATCAGTAAAGTAGTACTCTTTGGCCGATTTTGATCCCCCGCCAGGAATGAAGTTCCTCAGGCCTTTTCTTCAACTCCGAATATAATTTAATATGAATATTATTTAAAAACTTTATTTCATAAATACTGTATGAAAAAATCCACTATTTTATAAAGAGAAAAAATTTCTAAACGGACATATATTGGGAAGTTCAAAATGCATGTTTAGAGAATCCCATATATTACTGCAAAAAAATTTTTGAGCGAAATAAAAAAAAAAAAATTTAAACAAGACACATCCAGGCAAAAAATAAATTTATTTTTCTCTTGTTTGATAATAAATTTATTTTCTAATTTAGAATAATTTATGAATCCTATCTTTCAAGTATAATTAAGAAGTCGAAATTTGATCCAGGTAGCAAAAAAACAAAAAAAAAAAAACATTTATATGTTGGAAATAAGATACTGGAGATGCATCACGTGCATCAACAAGAAGAGACAAAGCGATGCGGAATGGTCCAGGTGCTCTCAAGGACGACTTGGAGTCCAGTGTCCATGACCATTCTACAGGGTAGAAACTCGACAAACTCGGACCACGTGTAGTAGTCTTACTACCACGTAAAGACTAATTAGGACATATAGTAATTGGAATATTAAGTTCTTCCAATGGACAAGGCCTATGTCTAAATAAATTTATTTGTAAAGAGAATAAAATATCAATTAGACGAATATTCTAACAAAACCATGACGAGTGAAATTTAAAATATTTTTTATTTAAAAATCTAATAGGGAATTTTTAATAAACTCCTATTGGATTTTTATGTAGAATTCAAAAATACTAAAATTTATGCCATGTTCCATTTGAAACAATTGAGTATTAACAACTTTTTTGATTTTTAGAAATATACGACATCCTGAATATAAAATGTGAATTTTTATGATTAATGCCTACTTAAGAGATCTAATTGAAAAAATCTGGTGTGATGAACGTTATATTGGTATATCTATATCTAAAATAACTCAGAAATGATGGATTTTAGACATCAAGTGCATTATACAAAATCATCTTAGTTTTTAACACTTCCTTTAATGGCCAAACTATAATATAAAGCGCTAGCTTCCTGTCCCAGGGAGTATGTGCCTATCAGGGCTCTGATTGGCCAGAATAAAAGGAAGTTGAGTCAGAGAGGAAAACTTTGAAATTTCCAAACAGTGAGCAAGAATAAATTTGATGCATTAGCTCAACGAGGGCGAGCAAGGGGATCTAGGGGGCGCAGCCCCTTAGCAAGTGGAAAATATTTGGGGCGTCCCATAGAAAATAAGAAAGTTGATGCCGATTGCGGCAAAGCAGAAAGGGTTATAATTATTTTAAGTTGTTATAATTATTTTAAAACATAAATATGTCAAAGTTCAAAATTTTCTCTAAACTCTTTCGTTGAATACTTTTAATGAAAGAGTTCTGTGGAAGACCTTGTATGATTATATTTATGATTAATCTTTGATCTGATACTTAAAAAAAAAATATTTTGGGGTCCAAATCGAGTAAATATCGGCTCAAATATTGTATATAGAAATCACTAGAAAACTCTTTTAGAGAGAGTGCTAATATTCTAATTATTGATAACATTATTTGTTGATATATGCTATAGAAATAATGAGTTAAATCGATTAAAATTGAAAATTTTCTTTGGTTATATGAAAACATAAATTAAAAAAAATAAATAAATATCGAAATGTATTCAGAAATGTAAATATATTTTACTAAACATTGGTTGTTAATCCATAGTGGGTGGGGATAGGGTCTACTCTATGTGTGTTAGTATTGTATATTATATACCATGACGATTAGAGAACGTTTTGATTTGTGGTACTAATCGAGCGAAAGTAATTGGACAATTGATACCTTTTAATAGGACCAATTTTTCAATTACTTTCTGGTCGGTTAGTAGAGTATATTAATATGTGAAGTCTTAAATAAATGTGGACCGAGAATTGTTAGCAAAAATTGTCAATATGGTAGCTATATTTAAAAGTAAGGCTAGATAATATAAAATATAAAATTTAGAGATTAAATAACGTTGATCAAACCTTAAAAAGATGTCTTCTCCCATTGTGCATTTTTATGAAGAATAAGGACGTCAAGGGGGGAATGTCCAACATACCTGAAACAACGAGAGAAAAAAATTAATATAAAAAATAACAGATTATTAAGTAAATAGCCAGGCGTTATTTTTTGTTTTAATTAAAATTCAGGTCTTTAAAATTAGGAAGATTTAAAAATTTGATTAAAATTAATTAGTTCTTGTTAAGGGTTTTATCTTGATATCAATTTTAAGTTAATTGGTTTCGTATTTTTGCATAATATTTTTTTTAGGATTATTTTTTAATGGAAATATGCTCGAAAAAAATATAAGTATTAAGATTGGAATGTTAGGAAAAACTTATTCGTTTGGATACTGTATATAGAGTAATTTCTATTAGAAAAGAAGTAAATTAATTTTCTGAAAAAATTAAAAAAACATTCTAAATTATAATTAAATTGTATTTTTAACTTTTTGTTCCGTTGTTTTAAGAATGTTATCTAAAATAGTATTTTCATGGATGAGGAAAAAAGAAGAGATGCTGGTCCAAAAGAGAGAGAAAAGAAGTAAGTTTAAGAGAAGAGTCAATAAAAAGGACATGGTCTAAATAAGATGAAATATCTGAAAATTGGCAATAATATGTCCTAATTTAATTAGAAGCTGATTAGCTTTATTGTAAAATAAAATTAAAAAAAAAAAAAAAACGTCGACAGAGAAAATTGAAATTTTGTTTTTTTGCTGCCTTTTCATCATCTCCTGAATATTAAAAAATTAACGAAACATTGTTCAATTTTCTCAGTTTTTTGGCATTGATAGTAAATGGTATTACATTTGTACTAAGAAATTATAGAAAAATTATTATAAAATAAAAATTTCAATTAATTTTACTTTCATGAAGGAATTGAGCTAGAAGGTTGAAATTTTATATTCAAGTTTTGTACCCTCCTGGGCTTTTAAACAAAGTCGGCCAAAAAGTACTAATACTTTACTGATGTACGTTTTCAGTTTTCTCAAAATTCGCTCCAACGATTTTGATTAAAATTCAAAAATCAATTATTTTTTAGATGGTCTTTAAAATATGTATTCTCATTTTGCCCTTGAAATCTTTTGAAGCACACTTTTACTCTTGTACTTCATAGAAAAGATAGGAGAAATGGTTGCCATGGTAACAAAATATAAATATTTTCCCATAGTTATAAATTTTACATATTGAATTTTAATATATCGGCGGAAACTAAATATAGCTCGACACAAAAAAAATCGGGTGTGACAAGCACAGAACGCAACTTTCGATTACCGAAGGTAAGAGAAAGTTGCGTGCTGTGCTTGTCCCACCAGATTTTTGATATATATTTTAGTAGAAGGTACGATACAAAAAATTGCTTAAAAATTATATTTATTATTTTTTAAAAGAAAATGAGACAATCTCTTCAACATCTCTTCAACATCTAGTGAGAAAATGAGACAAATTTAAAATTGTTAAAATTTTGTAGATATTTTTGAGAGTTTTCTCTTCCATTGACGGTGAGAAAATTTTTCAAATTTTTAAATAAAAATTCATCTTTCAAAAAAAAAAAAAAATCAAAAGTAAAATAATAATAAAATTTAAAATAACAATTAATTTAAAATTTTTTTCTAACACATAATTACACTGGGTAAAAAATAATTTTTTTTTTTAATTCAACCATAAAATAAAAAGCAATATATAAAACCATTTGGTTTTTTTTTTTAATTATAAATAATAAAAATAATTTGTGTTAGCATTTAATGCAAAAATAGTTTTTTTATTTTATTTCAACGTTGATGTGATTAATCCTTTTATTGTTATAATCAACCTGTAATTATTTTAAAACGTGATATCACTTTTATAGCTTTCATGGTGCATAAGGCAAATGACCTTTGGAGCTTTGGGGCCACCTTTATTTAATAATAAAAGATTAAATCAAATTCAGAGCGAAATTTTATTTGCTATAAAATTTTATGAATGTCGTTGTTGGGGTAAATTTTTTCAAAATAAAATAAATTTTGTATAAATGAATATATAATGAATATAAAGAAAAATGTATTATTAAAAAAAAATAAATAAATATAAATACATTTTACCAATCCCCTCCTTTGATTATTCAAAATAAAACTATTATTTTTCTTAATTTTATTCACATATCAAAGATATCGTTGGTCTCTAAGTATTCAATAGCTATTGAATTTTAATGAGTACACAAGAAGAATTGTCAAACAACAAGAACATTTATAATGCTAGTCTATTATAAATTTTAAATATTCTAATTTTATTTTTCCTACGTACTTAATTGTTTAAATAAAAATTCAACATGATTTTTTTTGTTGATGAAATTTAAATACAACGTAAGATTTAAAGAGTAGGAATCTACTAAGAAAAGTCTAAACTAATGATTTACTTAAAGGGCTGCGGGAAAAAAAAGTTACCAAAAAGTATATTAATATACGAGGGCATGTCAATAAGTTGGTGACTTTTGAATTTCCCGCCTCTTAACTGAAATGACAACACTGCTCCTGTCAGCAGGAAACTATCAGCTGGCTCCTGTCGAAATTTGAACCATCTGGGTCTTTCAGTTTTTGTTTGACATTAATAGCAGACTAGCTAGTGATTTGAGAAGACAATGCAAGGGTGCACACATGTGCAGTTTCCATGGCAAAAATCCATGAATTGGAATACGAATTGCTTCCTCATCCGCCCTATTCTCCGGATTTAGCCCCGAGTGACTATTTCTTATTTACAAACCTGAAAAAATAGCTTGGCGGAAAGAGATTTGACTTAAACCAATGGTTTCCAAACTTTATGTTACAACGCCTCCCTTAAAAATATTTAATCGTATGACGCCCCCCCTCCCCCACACACATTTAATAAAATAATACAAAAACAAAAAATTTTTAATACTAAAAAATATAAATTTATATAAGACTATTTTTTTTAATTATTCATATTTATTATTTTAATTAAAAACCTCCCTCCCAGGATCTTCTAAATTTTATTATTTTATTTATAAAACTAGCAATCGTTTGGAAAATTGATCTTGGTGGCCAATATTCGCGCCTCCCCTTGGACTAGTCCGCGCCTCCCTAGGGAGACGGGGCTCACAGTTTAGAAAACGCCGACTTAAACGATGAAATCATCTCAATTTTGATGGTCTCGACAAATCTTATTTTTTGGAAGAGATAAAAAAATTGTAGAAACGTTGGACAAAGTGTATAGAGCTCAAAGGGGACTACATTGAAAAATAAAATAATTTTTTTTTTACAAAAACCTGTGTTTCATTCAAAAAGTCATGGACTTATTGACCTGCCCTCGTATACTAGTAAGGTTCGATCATGTCGTG